>WIXG01000895.1:0-16856 GCA_009869945.1 Mesaphorura yosii | reverse complement strand
TTTCCAAGTGTCTACGAAAATGTCAAGACGAAAAGTTTCCTTAATTTATTCAGATGTATCGATATATCGGCTACACGTGGACTATGTCTAATCTAGCTAGGAATTAATTTCATTAGCTATTAATAATTCTAAATTCTGACTACCATCATTTTTGTACTTTCACCTTGTTTATGTTCAAGCCTGTAAATGTCAAGCAACATTTGAGCTGAATCCTTGGCTCCTGAATCGGAAGCGGCCGCCTCCTCAATCACAGCCTGCAGTTCACGTACCCTATTCGGCACCGAGGCAGCCAAGGTGTTAATCGCCTATCGCAGCGCACTAAGGAATCCGAGGTGGAGTTGATGAACCTTCCGAGCGTCCTTCTCAGAGAATCTGACGGAAGGGATCCGGTTTTTGTGTTCAGCCTTCCAAGTACGGCTTCAAGCCCGCCAGCAGCAACAAGCTGTGTTGTTGAATTGATGATATCGGAAATGTGCGTCGAGATTGTGGTGGAGGTAGGGCAGACGCAAACCGTCGTGGTGAACTTCACCTGAAAAAGTGTTGAGTTCAGAAAGCCATGCTCAGTTACTTTGCGTGTATGTCTGTGATGTAATCTTGGTAGAATTCGATTCGAAATTCAAACTATGTGCGAGCTGACCCAAGTTATCAAAATTTCATGACATTTTTGAGCAAAAAACAGATATCAAATTCTATTTTAACTCACAAAGAACTAAGAATTGGAGCCTTTTCTAGAATATCACAACTAATTTCTCAAAAATTTGCAAGAAGTGCTGAAAAATCATGAAATTTGCTCCAAAATCGTGGAAAATCCCATGGAGTGAATGTCGATTTGCGATGCGCTCTTGACAAGCGCGATGCAGCTGTTCAGTTCCGGGTCGTCGAGTTTGATACGTTCTCCCGTGACGATGGCGAGCAGCATGTTTACGATCGCTGCGATGAACCATAGCTGAATGCTGACTTAGTTGGTCCGCAACCCCGCGATGACCTCCTGAATGTCGTGCAGCACGATTGACTGCAGGGAACGGCGGCCAAATCCAAAATCCCGCTGTTCGCGGTGGGTCACACGCCGCTGTTCGCCGTGACCGCGTCCGGTGTTCAAAATAATGCTCTCAAGAGTATCACAGCCCGCCCGTTCGAAGGAGTACGGAACAGGGGTCGACCCGCGAATGCAGAATCAGCTAATGCTTCCTTGATCAGGCGGTATCCAGTGACAAAGACACACGGGTAGCTTCCAAAGTCCAGCCCGACAATAGGGACGTACTTTGGCAGCCACTCCATCGTTTTCTTCTCCGGATGAAATCCAAGCGGCGGTATGTGACCGAGGACGGGGAAACCCCACGGCCCGGGTGGGAAATTCTTCGGTTTGCGTTGTCCCCATTAGTAAAGGACGAGCAGAAGCAGGACAACAGCGAGAACGAGAATTTCGAAGGCAGCCATTCTGACAGGATACAGGAGGTTGAATGAATGAATATTGAAATTGAAACCCAAACGATTTAAAACAAAACAGAACGGACACAAATAAACGAGGCCACAAAACGAGACAACAATGAGCGTCTGTCTGGGCGGTCTGTGCGCGTGCAAATTCCTGCTTTTTAAATGTGCTTTCGAACTAGTGCACAAAGGCTTTGGTTTACAAATACGTGGCACTTGGTTTTTATTCTTTTAGCCTGGGTACGTCTGTGCCGACAGCAAGCTCAGTGTTCTCGTCCCGCCGTATCGAACCAGAAGCTGATCTGCGTCAATATTTCTCTTCAGCACCGGTATCCATTCATTCTTGTCCACGCCATATATTTCGTATGCCTTCGCCGTATGTGGAGACATGAGCTGTCGAATCACTTCGAGGACGAGCTCGAATGCACGAGGAGCTAAAAAATACGAGATTGACGTCATTAACTTGAAGATCAATCTTTTAGCAGCTCACATATTGCGGCGACAACTAAAAAATTCGCTATTCGCTTACTGTTGATAAAATATATCTTCCGAATCACTTGCGGAAAGTATCGCTCGTACGTGCTGACGATGTGTGCATAAATCGGAAGGCATCGTGGGCACGCGTGCTGCCGTGCGTTGAAGCCAGTCATATCGAAGATTAGCGTCGAGGCGAGGCCGGGATTCTCGCCCGTCTGCTCGAAAATGTGTACGCCAGCCCTCGTCCCCACCTCGAAGGCTCGGTCAAAGAGCTGCTCGAGAGTTCCAGCTTTGCCCGCAAGCACGGCCTTGCGAAAGTCGTACGTTCCGACGATAAAGTAGAAGATTGGGCCCTTTTCCTTGTCCAGCCCGGAGATGACGAATGGGACGAGCTTCTCCCAGCCGCCGTAGTCCTTCGTGATCAGGTTCTCCAGGTCCCGGTCTTTTCTCCAGTTCATCGCCGCCTTGTACATCTCCGCTGCGGCCGGGATGTTCATTTGTCGAGCTAGGCAATGGAAGTCTCCAATTAATACGATTTCAGTCTCCAGCGTCAGCAGCTGAATAATAGTATTTTAAGCACTTGGATCTTCACTTACCTCGCAGGAATTTAATTAGGAAATTGTCCCGTCGAAGAAATGGATATTCAGCATAGTCTTCCACCAACGGTCTAAACTACGAACTAGCAAGAATTACTAAGGAAAGAAAGGGCGTCGGTTTATCGGAGACAGTTTACAGAGTCCAAAGTCTTGACTCACCTTGTCCAGTGCCACTTCCTCCTCCGAAGTCAAGAAATACCCTTTCCCGTACATCCGCATTCTGTCAGGCAGGTGATTTGTGCTCCAGCTGAGCAGGCTCGTGCTGCTGTTTCCATCCACTTGTAATCCCTCGATTTCTTCTACATGTATCATTCCACAAATTAGCAGAATGACAAGGTTCACCAGCACAAATCTGACATTCAGCCCCATTTCTCAGCTGTTCACCGTAATCAGTTGATGTTAGCAAGGAATTAGGCATCTCAAAAGTACAATGACAATTTATTAACTACGCACAAGCATCGACTAAATGAATGAATGAAATTCTGAGAACGCTGTGGCGTTGTTCTGTTGCTTGTGTTTGTCCCGAAAGAATTCCTGTTTGACAAGTTCCAGTTCAGGTTCAGTTGAAGTCGAGCCAAGAACAATTAGCACGTTTAATCACAGATTCACAATTCATTCATCTTTATTGCACGAGTTGACCTTGGAATCAAATTCTGGCTTTTAGTTTTAGATGGATATATTTAACCTCCGTACGTCTGTGAGGAGAACGACGTTAATGTCCTGTTACCGCCGTACCGCACAAGAAGTTGGTCGGGGTCCACGTACTTCTTCAGCGCCGGCTCCCAGTCGGCTCGATCCACCCCGAGCACTTCCAGCGCCTTGGAAGTGTGTGGAGACATGAGCGGCCGAATCACTTCGAGAATAATTTCGAACGAACGTGGAGCTGCAATTAGAACGAGAAATGAATTCAGTGCATGCTTCGTGAGTCTGAAGCTGGACTTACTGTTGATTAAAAATATTTTGCGTAGAAATTGCGGCCAATAAAGTTCGTAGTTGGTGATTGCATACGCGAAGATTGGCAGGCACCTGGCACACGCGTGCTGTCTCAAATTGAACCCCGCCAAATCAATAATCAGTGTTCCAGTCAGCCCAACATTTTCTCCGGTGGTTTCGTAGATGGACGCTCCAAGACGAGCTGATAGTTCAAAGCTGCGATCGTAGAGCCTCTCCAAAGCGTTGTAGTGTCCAGCAATCACGGCCTTCCTCACGTCGTATGCGGCGACGAGGATGTAAAAGATGGGGCCATGCTGCTTGTCCAATCCCGAGATTATGAACGGGTACAGCCTCTCCCATTTGCTAAAGTCTTCGTTGAGCATTTTGTCGAGGTCGCGTGTCCGCCGCCAATCCATCGCCGCCTTGAACATTTCTGCGGCGGAAATAACGTCTAAATTCCTCGCCCGAAGGAATTTTATGAGGAAATTGTCGCGCCTGTGAAACGGGAGCAGAGCATCGCCTTCCACGAGTGGCCGTAACTGGTTTCAAATCAAATCCGCCAAATTCAAATCAGTTCTCTTCCCGCCCTTGGCGATCTTAAATATTTTGCTTCACCTTGTCCAGAGCCGTCTCCTCCTCAGTCGTCAAATTAAATCCTTTCAAGTACGTCCTAATCTTATCACTGACGATGGAAGTGTTAGTTGTCCAGCTGAGTGTCTTGGTGCTTCCGTTCGGTTTGCTCGTTGCACTGCTATTGGAGTTGTCTTCCGATAAGACGAGCCAAGAATGGGCGATGAACACAAGGAGCAGGATCAAAATTCGGAGTCTCATTTCCATCTTGGTAAATTGGCGAGTGCAGAATGAATGAATTGGCTCTGGTTCTCGAATCTAGAAATTTGGACTAACCACCAGAAGTAAGTCGTCGTTGTTACGATTGCAGTTTTATATTAGCAACACGTCTTCCGCGCGGTCCCGACTTCTTGTCCGTCTTTAGCTGTTTAGCTGTTTTCATTGTCAAGAAATCATTTGTGCATCAAATTCAAGTACAGAAGCTGACCTTGGGCCCAGTTCGACTCGGCGAGTGCAGCAACTGGCACTGACTCATCACGGAGAGCAGACAGCTGGAGCTGGGAACTATTTTAACGGCTGGGCAAGAAATTGTATTAAAATGCTAATTATGAACCACAACCACCAACGAATACGACTCACAGCACTTGTGTCCAAATTAATCAAACATGACACAACAATGTAACCGAGCACCAACGAGATTGACAACACAATAGTTGAGCACTGGCAGTGACAACTGAAGAAGCAAACAAGTGGAAGAGATAGAAGGACCAACAGACGACCACGTGCCGTGCCGTACATTTGCTACCTGATTCCAAGGCAAGTCAGAGAGGCAGCCAGGCAGGGAAAACAAAAAGACGAGCGAGTTTGTTTGACTTGATACTTGACGCTGGTCACGGGCAGTTATAAATTATAACGTAAACAAGGCATTTAACGTTTATTCTACGTGGTCCTTCAAGTCCAAGAAAAATGCTATTGTCGTGTGGTACGCACAATTACAACTGCTGGAGATGTTTTCCATTGGACCTGGTTCCTCCGTACCGGACTGGCAGCTGATCTTTCGCGATGTGCTTCAGCAGCATTGGCACCCACTCTTCCTTATTGCTTCCGTACACTTCGAGCGCTTGTCTGGAGTGCGGAGACATGAACGGACGGACGACTTGGAGAATTAGATCGATGGAGGGATGAGCTACAAGAAGACAAAGCCATGAGCATTTGTGTATTTGCCATGTTTTAAACTATTCATATGTAATCTTACCGTTAATCAGGTAAATCCTGTGCAGATGCTGTGGATAATACGATTCGTACGACTGCACGATGTGAATGTAGACTGGCAAGCACGTCCAGCATGCGTGCTGCCTTAAATTGAACCCGACCATGTCCAGTATGAGAATTCCCTGCAATCCAGCATTTTTTCCAGTGGTTTCATAAATGTGGTAACCAATTCTTGATCCTTTCTCGAAGCTGTAATCGTACAGGCGGGTGAGGTTCGTGGTCTGGCCAGAAAGCACGGCTTTTCGAACGTCGTATTTTGAGACGGACAGGAAATGCACTGGAAAAGCGATGCATATATAAAATACTAAAAGATATCAGTCAAGACCGCCAGGATTATCTTACAAGGCCGACTTTCTTCGTCAAAGCCATCGATAATGAATGGATACTGCTTCTCCAGCCTTGTGAAGTTTTCCTTCAGGATCGTGTCGATTTTGTTGGCTTTCCGCCATTCCTGAGCCTAAAAACAAGTACAGCTTATAGATTTCCAGATAACTATTGAATATTTGAAGGAAGGAATATTTTTCGTCAGTTGCTTACGGCCTTGAGCATATCTGCGGCTAGGTTCAGATCCAGATTTCTTGCTGTATAAAAGTGATAAGGAAATTAGTGTGAATTAGTGGATTAGTGTGAAGAAATTCTCGATTCAACTCTGGGTTGATTCTTACCACGTAGAAATTTGATCAAGTAATTATCGCCTCGCATGTACGATCTGTATAGAAGATGTTCCACCTTCGGACGAAACTGGGATGAAAGAATCAGATGATGCATAATTACGGCACTAATAATAACGGTAACGGAATTGCTTACATTGTCCAGCGCCACTTCCTCTTCTGGAGTCAGACTAAAGCCATTCCCATACTTGCGTATTATTGGAGCACGCGTCGTGTTTGAAATGTACGGGTCTTCCGGATCCGTACTGGGAAATGTACCACAGGCTGCAAGAGAAGGTAACGAAATTAGTATCGAAGAAAGGAAGATCTGATAAGAGGCCATTTTAATTTTAAGGGTCCAATCAATTTTGACTCAAAGACTGACTAATTGACGAAAGAAACCAATCTCGCCTAGCAGCGGTGTATTTATAGCCTCAAACGCTGTACTGTTCGCATTGTCGTCTTTGACTCATTGAAGTGTGATTGCAATTGCAGACTTACCAATTCTTAACGTTGTCGTCGAAATCGAAGTCGATGTCGCTAGCTGCCTGGCTGCATTGTTGTCTTGTTTTCCTTGATGTTGATGTACTTGTTTACTTTTCGGCAACGTGGAGAGCAGTTTGTCACTGCAGCGTAGAGTGCCTACGTGCGTTGCAGAAGGCAGTAGCAGAAAGGTCAATCACTTTCCACTTGCCACGATCGCGATCCTTCGAGAATCTTGCGAAGGTAAACCTGACATGGTAGGGCTCCTGACTGCTGGGCACATGCTACACAACAGCATCTGAGGACTGGGAAGGAATGCCTTGAATGAGACCTGTCAACCAAGAACCAAGATTCAATGAAATTGGTGACATGACAGGTGATTAAATAATTAAATGAGTAGGACCATGTACCATGCTGCTGCTACCACGCGCCCGTTCAGTGTTTGTTCGGCTTGGAGTTGGTCTCACCTTGAACTTGTAATAGAAATGCATCGTAACTAATTCAGCATTTCAGTATTACCATCTTGCCTTGACGCACACGAAACAAAATTTGAAATGCCTACAAGAAATAAATTCGTAATGCATTTTCCATTTTTCGTGGCTACACATCGTTCAGAATGGAGAATAACCCTCGCTCATTAGCAGAGCGGAGCGGAAATTGGTCCAAATTATCATAATTGCACAGTGAGAGATTAAAGAACTCCAAAAAACAATAATCCCAGCACAGTCGGGTTCTTACCATTGCGATTGCATTGTTGCTCGTTACTGTTACTGCAGTCGAACACGGAAGGCCATAAAATCTCAACTCTGAATGAAGTTCTGCTGCACCGCATCGTCTCCTCTATTGCACAGCACACGGGGATCATTTCATCTAAATCACAGTCGAGAGCCAACAAACCTGGAAACAACATAATACAGAAAGTAATCTAATTTGTATGATAAAGAAAAGGAAGTTCGGCGACTGTTGACTGTTATTACTATTTTTAGGCTCCGTGACGTGGAGCCGACATACCTGAATTTAATTTGAATATGAACTAAGTCGGTAGAATAGAAACTGCTAAACAGCTTTGTTTCATTCTTCTGTTGTCAGTCGGTGTAATTTAAGGTTGGATGGTGGGAAGAAGTCGAAAGATCGTGGAAGTGGCGTGAGGTCTCAATCCAGTTTCCCGGCGACCAGTCTTGGATCTTGAAACTTGGTCTGCCTTCAGTCGAAGTGATCTCACTGGTCGAAAAATGGGGTATTTGGTAATAATCGAAGATGAAGTGGAAGCCAAATCCAAGAAAACAGAAGCTGCATCACCGCCCATGCCTGTTTTCGCGTCTGGAAAAATACAACAAAACCAGGAACAGAAACAACAAAATCACTGCTTAAAGTGCGGCGGTTGTGGCGATAATGATCTCGAAGAGTATCACCTGCCCGTTTTCACAATCTTCGTCTCTCTAATCCAGGTGAGTCCTCACAGTGAACATTTTTGATTGCTTGTCTTTGTCATGCTTCAGGCTTCTAGATTCCATTGACCATCGCCTGCTTTCCAATTTGCAGATTACTGTCTTTATCTTCATGTGCTGTCAGTACGACGGCGCCCAGCTGGTCGAATCCCGACTGATTTACTGCCCACTTCAGAAACATGAAATCTGGAGATTTGTGAGTTACATGCTTATGCACTCGAGGTGAGAATTTCCAGCAATTTATTATAACAATTTACTGTACCGTACCGTAATTCTGAAAGTCGTCAGTGCCAATCTGTACATGGGTGTGTTTTTTTCCCTGCAGCTTTATTCACCTCATCTTCAACATCTTCGTGCAAAATGCAGTTGGAATTCCCCTCGAAATCGTGCATGGGCCTTTGCGGATCGCAGCCATCTACATCGCCGGCATTCTCGCCGGATCCCTGAGCGTATCAGTCTTCGCGCCTAACGTCTGCCTCGTCGGTGCGTCAAGTGGAATTTATGCCCTGTTCGCGTCTCATTTGTCTCACGTTCTTCTCAACTACAAGCATCTGGAATTTGTGGCCCTGCGAGTCGTCGGAGTGTTCCTGATCGCGATTGTGGGGAATGTTGGTCTCGACCTGGGCTTAAACGCGAATACGAATGGAAGCGACAACCTGAACCCTTGGTCCTGGTTTCTACACGCGTCGGCGTCATCCTCACCGAGCTCGGAGACAAGACTGCCCGTCTCTGAACTGGCTCACTTTGCAGGTGCATTCGCGGGTCTGACAATGGGCCTCGTTGTACTCAAAAACTGCGATGACACGGACACGGACACGTTTTACCGTCTGCTCTTACGCTGGTTCGCATTTGGATTGAATGGAGGGTTTCTAATGACTCTGGTCCTATTTACTTGTCAGTGAAGCCAGTAGCAAATGAAATCCTGAACTTTGATGATGGCTGATTGCTTCATTGATGCATTGAAAGAGAAAGCAAGCCGTTTATTAAATCAAAAAGTATAGCAAAGATTGATGCAAAGAATTGTTATAAAAATTTATTTCAAATAGAAATAAAACATGATTCGTAATTTATTATGCGTGTTCCGTACATCGTCAACTTCTCAATTGCCAGAGTACATGATTTGGGTCTCACAGAACACAAGTTTGCTGGGGAAAAATTCTAACCAAGTTTGCTCCGAATAAGCCACGCACGGGGAGGGAGGTCTCATAATTCCTCTTCACGCCAGGAACCGGAATCGGAGTTGGTGTTCCGATTCCGAGCCCTGCGCCTGCGCCTTTTCTAACCAGCTTCTCATACGCGCGCTTCGTCGTTCCAAATAATCTCAATCGCAAAATGCAGCTAGCAGGAAGATTGAAATCGCTGCGAGACTGCGACCGCAAACACAAAAACACAGCTGAATTCGCACTTTACAGGCAGGACAAACATAAACGAGATCACAGATCACAAGCTCCTGCCCTGCTCCTTCTCGTGACATAAAGGATTGAGTTGAATGACACCTCTTTGTACTTGTTTTAATGATTTATGACGTGTAAGAGCTTCAAAATTCGCAACTAAAGGAAAAGAAAAGCTATTGAAGCTGTTCTAGTCAATATCGATAAGATTTTATTAAGTCTCAGTTGGTTTGGTGTATTCAAGTCGATTGTCGAGTTCACGCATAAAATAAAAATCTTATGTTAGCCGTACACTAGTCACTACACAGCGACCCCATTGATTGTAATACTCGCGGCTGGTTGCCGCAACCCCACGCCTACATCTTCGTACACAGGCTCCGGGTTGTCATAGTAGTGTTCGTGTAGCTGGGGCTGGGGAGCAGTCGGAGCGGCAGGCGCACGAGTGCTGGGCCGAGTCAGGGCGCGAGTGTTGACTCCCGCTCGCTGCTGCGCGTGTGCCTGCGCCTGGCCAGTCGCCATCGCCATCGCCGCAGCAGCCGCCCGCGTCTCTGCTGGTGGCTCGTAGTACACTCTCATTGGTTCCTCCTGCGGTTTGGGCGCCCGCCGGCTCGTGGCACCGGCGCCCTCCAGTTTTCTCCTTCGCTTCCTCCACCACACGTACAATAAGAGGAGGGACACGACTAACAGTAACAGTACGCTAATAATACTACTTGTTATCGCTAAATTAGAACTACTTGACTCAGGAGAGGACGACGACGAATCAGCGCCTGCGGCCGCGGACGCGGCCTCTTTCGCATTCCCCGCGCCGGCCTTGGCCAGCGACTGCGACACGCATCTTGGTTTTGGTTCAGTCCAGCGGCCGTCTTCGCATCTGAGCAGGAACTCGCCGACGCGGTTGAAGCCGGGTAGGCAGTGGACCTCCATCACAGCTCCGTGGCCGTGACTGTGACTGGTATTCAAGCTGAAGAGTCTCGCGTTGCTTATGCTTACGATTTCAGTACAATTCTTGACTACGCAGTGACCCAGCTCGCTCCATTCGCCGTTGCTCCCGCAGTTGGCCACCATCTTGCCCACTGTCACGAACCCACGTGGACACTCCAGCAACGCTCGACTGTTTCCCAAATACTTGACGTGCTCCGTCTCAAGCTCGGTGCATGTGATCAGATCACAACTCGTGTTGAGGAGCCCAGGCTCCCAGCGCCCCTCCTCGCTGCAGAGGTGCCTTTCTCTCCCGCTCAGTCTGTACCTTTCCTCACACTCGTAAATTAGTAGGCTTCCAAGCACGGTTGTATTCGACGTTAGTCTGTAGTTGGCATGTGCCAGCGTTGGCGGCTGCCCACAGTCAACAAACTCGCAGGTCGGGAACTCGTCTGGGCTCCAGTTCCCGTCTTCATTGCACGTGTAATTATGCTTGGGCCCAACGACCTTGTAACCCCTCTCGCAGTGGAACCGGATCAGCGCTCCGAATTTGTAGCTCATGCTGTGTAGGTAGGTTGGGCGATCGTTGCCTTTGCTGGTGATGACACCGTGCGGGGGCAGGGCGGGAGCCTTGCAGCGAATCTCGACACATTGCGGGTCAGGGCCACTCCATTTCGCATTCACGTTGCAGGTTCGAACGAAGGGGCCGACAAGTTTGAAGTTAGGTGGGCAGCTGTACGTGATAATGGAGTCGAGGTGTGTGGAGGAATTTGGGTATTGGAGCTGAGTGTTGGGTGGTGGTGGGGAGTAGCCACAATTAATGTCTGAAATACAGCACGAGAATACAACATGGGTTCGAGAATGAATTCGGACTAACAAGCCATCAAAAATTCGAATTATCGCTTACATTTGCACTCTGGCACTCTGCCACTCCAAGCGCCTTCTGAATTACACCTCCTCGTGCTCGGGCCAATGAGTAAATGCCCTTCTTCACATGTGTAGTTGATGATGGAGCCGTACTTAAATTCATAGCCAGTCACAATTGAGCCTGGAGGAACTTCGGGGTCGGGGCAAGTAATCACTGCGACATGAAAATAGTACACATGAACAAATCAACAAATGAAAGCGGGGAAATGTCAAGGAAAGCTAGCAAATTGCTGAATTTTACCTTCACACTTCCCATCTCCTTTCCAACGACCGTCTTCACCACACGTATACTCGCTTCCGACGAACCAGTAGCCTGCATTGCAGGTGACGGGTCTCTTCTCGCCCAGCACTCCCTTTCCGCTCTTCGTGCCTCCATTTTCTACTCCAAGATCTCCGCATTCCACGTACTTGCATTGAGGCTCCGTCCCGTTCCACTTTCCGCCTAACGTGCACGTCCGAGATTCGCTTCCAACCAGCACTGAGCCTTCATTGCACTTGTAAGTCGTTGTGGCACCGATGGATTGCCCGGTCATGCTGATTGTACTGTTTGAAGGCGGTGACAGCGCTGGGCAATGAGAAAGAAGACACTCGGGCTCCTGGTCACGATCACCGTCCCCGTCCCACTTTCCGTTTAGACCACATTTCCTCGTGGCAGGCCCCACGAGGACGTGGTCGTCGTCGCACGTGTATTTCACGGCGGAGCCGAAGTACGTCGTGCCCAACTGCACCGAGCCGTTCTTCAATGTGGTGGCCACCGGCCCGCAGTCGATAAACGTGCACTTCGGCGGTGTGCCGCTCCATTCTCCGTTTGCTTCGCACGCTCGCTCCTTGTCACCGTCCACAATTCCGTGCCCTTTCTTGGCGCAGGAGTACACCGCCTTTCCGCTGGCGATGGTCACCTGCGTCCCGCCGCCGCCGTCCGGACTCCCGCATTTCGCGTTTGCCTCGCATACGAATCCGAACTCCAACCCGCAGCCGACATCATTCCAAAGCCAATCTCTCATGCCGTCCAACACGACACAATTCTGTTCGCCGTTGTAATTGTTCGGCTGGTTTGGACCCCAAGGTGGCTTCCTGATTACTGTGTTATTATTCCAGCGCCAGGTTCGGGACGTGAATGAAGGATCACGTGTGGCTGAAGTCCAGAATAACTGCTTTGGTCCCAATGAGGGTTTGAGGGTGTCCAGCTTCGATTTCAAGTTTGGTGGCGTGGCTGCCAGAAGACTTGAGTTTGACATGGCGCAGTGCTCCACTGCCTTGGGCTGAGTTGAGATGGGAGATGGGTGGATTGTGTAGCATTTGTTGCCGTTGTATGTGAGGTGTGTTGAAGGATTTGAGCCTCGGCACGCTGCGAGAGGGTCTACGAAATCAAAAATGTGGAGTCATTGATTTTTGTAAGTTATTACCGAATTTTAGCAGTTTACCTCTGTCGATGTACACGCTCGCAGCGCACACGCTCAATTTCCCGTCTCCAACCAACTGCACATAGACAAAGTGACCGTTCAACGGCCGTGTGCATTGGAACGTGGAGTTGAGTCGAGTCTCCCACGCGCAGAGCGGGTTTCTCGACCCCATCGAATTGTTGCCGACTCGGACCTCGACATCGTGAGCAGTCGTTGCGTCTGTGAAGAGAAGTGAGAAATTGGCAAATTGAGCTCAAGTCCCGCTCATGCATTGTTGCAAGCTCGGTTTTCGGGTTTCTTACCTCCAAACTCGAGGTCGACCCGATGCACGTCAAACAACCCATGCAAATCGAATCGCACCGACGGATTCTGTTCGAAGAGGGTCGTGCTGCAGGTTGCGTTGGCGTTAGAAGACTTGTTCACGGTGGAGTAATTGTGCTGTGTCGAGTCCAGCGTCAGGCGGTGAACTGAGTCAGAAATCACAGGGCAGGAAGTCAGGCACAGTATACGAGGTAAGAATTCATAGCAGACGTTCAAGTTCAAGAAAGGACGAGGAAGTCAACTTACGACATTGTCCATAATTCCATTCCCCGTCTCGCGTGCAGCTCGGCGTGGCAGGTCCATTGAAGAGCTCGTACCCCTCGTCACAGACAATGGCTCCGTCGACCAGCTTGGAGTGAAGTGGGTTCGGGGGAGGGTCGTCGGTACAGCTTCTAGCGAAGTGGGTGCAAGCCACCAGCACGAGCAGACTCCATAATTCTGACCAGTAGGAGCTGCTGCAGCTGCGCACTCGGCGGCGCATAGCTACTCTGATAATAAGCCTCGTATCGCTCCGCCGCCACCGCCGGACAACCCGGCCATTAATTAACACGTACTGATAACGCACGGAAATTTATTGGAATTACCAATTACGAAAACTGGGCACAGGCGCAGGCAGTCGCGTCGAAGAGGTTCTCTGAAGGTTAACCGTGCTATATACCAGATGCAGGCGATGAAAAAGTGAAAGTTTCAGTTTCATTCATTGCATTGCGTTGCGTGTCTGCTGCGGCTGCATTCCGCACCTGTTCTACGTGAAGGGCTTTGCTTTGCCCTCAGGCACTCCACGAGCCCCAAATAAGGAAACGTACAGTGCATTGAACAGATGCTCGGCTTGTAATCAGCGTTCAGCCTTTGTGTTCGTGGCGTATTTGCATTGTGGGATTATTTTCTGATCTTTGTTCGTGCTTCGTGGGAATCTTCTTCGTTATGGCTGACAATCGGCGCTCACTCGTCTCGACATTGGTACATTGTAAATTGCAATTCGCAATTTCGCGTCATGACAGCAAAGCCTTGGTAAGTCACACTTAATTGTATTTTGTTACGTGACGCAACGCAACGTAGATTAAAGCAATGGCTGACTCATTAATCATTGACTTGTTTTTGTTTTTGTAGAATGGGGCAGGATTTCGACTTCGGCTCGATTGAAGGCAGTGCATGAATGAACGCTCGTGGATCCGGCCTAACCGCGTGCGGCGGCCCGCCCCGCTTTGCTGGTCCCGATGGCCGCTTTACCCTCTGTCAACAAGGCCCTGAACAAAATACATAAAAGGACTGACTACGAGCAGTCATCATAAATCCAGATTGGCTTCTCGCTTCTGGCTTCACAGAGGAGCATTCCAAATTTTCCAATCGGAATTTCGAAATGCCCTCATTCAAAATGGTAGCCCTCGCCGCCTTTTCCGTGATCCTGGTTCTGGCTCTCATTGTCGAGGTCGCTGGGGACGATGCGGTTCCTGAGGTATCGGTCACTGGCCCAAATTTATCTTCATGTGTGCAAGGAGATCGAATAATTACTTAACATTGATTTTACTCGGGTTCGACAGGGCCCGTGCGGCAAAGCCTGCAAGGAAGACAAAGATTGTCCCGTCGTTTCTACTGTGTGCCATGAAAACAAGAAAGCGTGTACGAAAGAGCACAGAGAAATTAAGCCCTCGCCGGCCATCGATGACGAGGCTTAACGAATTCACAAGTTGGCAAATTTCAACACAACGCTTAAAGGAATTCAATAATTGAATTGAAATGTACTTCTTGGCAAATAAAAGCATTTTATGGCTTGAAACAAGCTGAAACTGTCCTGAATGCTAAATCACAATCACAATTCCAGCGTGTCGGTTGCAAATGCACTATAAACATTCTCAAAGATAACGGAATTTGTTCACAGCAGTCAGACAGCTAGACTGATAAAGGAAGCTTAGTCGTCGATAGTCGATGTCCCTCTTCTCTTCAGCCAGGCTTCAAGTCGCCCAAGCTCGCTATCACATCGCAAAAATTTCAATGGTGCAGGTTCAAATGACTTAATTTTTACGTAAATGTCATTAATCGCCTATTCATTTTTATTAGTCGATAGGAAGTACTAAAGTTTCGGCATCCGTCGTCTGTCGGGATTAAATTTTCGCTTCTTTCAGTACAACCGTCACACTTCATTTCATAAGCTTCCTGCCACCACTCCGGAGCTTGCTTCCCTGCCTGTGCGAAATCCAGCTCAAGATGAAAATCTACATTCAACATACCCGAGAATTACTTCTGGCAGACCTGTCAAATCCTGACGGGGTAGCGGACAGACTCTACTCAAAGGGCGTGATGACCGCTTTGGAGCATGAACGTGTGAGAAGTAAGCAAAACAGGCACGAAAAGTGTCAGGAATTGCTCGACATTGTTGCGCACAAGTAAGTAATAAACTGTTACCTCCTTAACAAAACGTAGATCTTTGCTGCTCGTTCTGAAATAGAACGTCGAATCTGTGCGCAGAAATGTTGGATGGGTCGATACGTTCATCGAAGCAGTGATAGATTCCTCTGCAGGACAAGAAGACTTCATCAAAGCTCTGAAGAGAGCCAAAGCGGAATGGGCTCCGACACCGATCACCATTCCGATGATGTCAACCTCAACCTCGTCAGCCTCCGCATCCGGCGAAGCCCCTTCTAAGACAGAAAAGGAGTCCAGCCTCAGACAGGCTGTTTCTTTGCTGAAGGGGCGGCCTTCTGGAGCACTCCCGGAGCCACGTGTGGAGTGCAAAAATAAAGCACCGGTAAGTCACTGCACAGGGAAATGCAAATGTAATCGGTAGCCACGTCCGGTCCTTTTCTTGCTCACATGTGCCAAGTTGTCAATGTGAAACAGATGTACGAGCTGAAATCCACTCCGCTGGGACGTGTCCTCATCATAAACAACATCAAATTCCACGAGGGCGGAAATCCACAGAAGGAACGGACTGGAGCGGAAAACGACTCTAAACGGCTGGAAACATTGTTCCTTGGGTTGAGCATGGAAGTTGTTTCTGAGGAAAATGTAACCGGCGACGTAAGTTCAAAAGTATCGGGGAAAAGTGATACAAGAATAACTTTGGCTCGTTTATCATTTTCCATATAGAATTTTCAATGGCTATTGCAACTCTTCAAAGAAAGTTTCAAGACAAATCCTGTGGACGTGTCCATTGTCATTGTAATGAGTCACGGAGGAGAGGGCGACGTCATATACACGGCCGATAATCAGCGGGTCCAGATCCATGCAGACATCGTCAACGCGTTCAGTAACGACAATTTCCGGGAGATGATCGGCAAGCCTAAGATTTTTATTTTCCAGTCATGCAGGTAAATTAAGCGACACTGCAAACACTGGAGAGGTAGCCTTCACATCACACAAGACGACTGCTTTCTCATTCATCATTTCAGGGGCGAGAAGACAGATTTTGGCACCACGCAGAAGGACTCCTCCACTTCTTCGATATACGATGTAAGTCCAAGAAAATGTAAAAAGTGGCCAACGTCCGAGTCAAGTCAAGCAAGCTGCACGGAGCGCAGTTGGACTTTTAATTTTATTGCCCGTCTCGTCAATTTTCTTTCAGGCGTACAGAATTCCGACAATCCCTTCGTGGACTGACATGCTCATTTGTTACTCGACCTTGGACGGACATTACGCCTATCGAGAGACTGATAAGGGCTCTTGGTTTATTCAGACACTCTGTGATGTGTTTACCACACACGCATCGGAGCATCACGTCTACAAATTATTGCATACAGTTAGTAAGACATGGACTGTGGAGTAAAATCGTAATCGTGCCAATGTTAGATATTCCTGTGATCTTGATTTGATTAGGTGTCTGAAAGAATGAAGGCGAGGAACACGGACGTTGGCGAGAAGCAAATGTGTCCGTGGACCAATATTGGATTCGACAAGAAACTGTACTTGGTGCCACGGACAGGGAGATGAAGGAAGACAACGCGGGAAAAAAAGGAAACGAGAGAGCCGACTTTTCAAAGAAGGAAACATCAGCAGCATCCATGAATCAGCTACACTCGAATTTGATTTGGGCCTTGAT
>WIXG01000894.1:0-16859 GCA_009869945.1 Mesaphorura yosii | reverse complement strand
GGCGATTTATCAATAGAAGAAGACGAAGAAGAAGAACGAAATGAAATTGTTATATACGATGATGATGATACACTAAACGTTGGTGAGGAAAACATGAATGCTGCAGATGAATTCCCTGACTTAGAAATGGAATTCGATACTGACTCCGATTAGTATTTGTCAGAATTTGAAATCGAGTTATATTTATATTGTCAAAAATGTGAAATAAAGCTATTCGAAATTAATGGGAATTTATACTGTCGTATTACGACTTTCGTTAGTGTCCCCCCTCCAATATTTCCCCACCCTCCTATAGTACCCCAGTCTGGAGGGCATGATTTTGTCTAGTACCCCAGTGGTACAAATAAGGGAAATACGGTAATTAACTGTTGTGCAGCTTGTGCGGGGCAGGGCTTCATAACTCGCATTATCATCTTTTGCGAATTGTGGAATAAAACAGGGCCATTTCCTATATTTAATTAAATTAACGGTCTAAACAATTAAGCATGAACGATGCAGTACACGCTTTTGGCGAGGTCGACCATGATCATGAAAGACGCCTTGCCCTCGTCCCGCAGCTTGCCAACCACCTGCTCGTGATCAAAAGCATTGACGCAGGCGGGGTGGTCGTACAGGCGGAGGTCGTTCAGCACCTGCGCCAGCTGCTTCTTCCGGGTCGCCTCCCCGTCCTCTTCGTCGTCGGCCTCCGCGCCTCTAATGACTTGGTCCCCACGTGGTGAGGGCCAGTTCGAATCTTGCTGTGGGCGGTTCGAGCTGGGCCTTGAACCCGAGCCGCCTGGTACTCCCTGGACTCCCGGTGGGCCTCTCGGGCCAGGAGGTCCAGCTTCTCCAGGCGAACCCCTTCCACCAGGGCTTCCATGGCCGCCCGGGGCCCCTCTCGCTCCAGATCGCTCGCTTGCCCCCGGTGTCCCCCTTCCTCCTGGACCGCCTCTTTGCCCAACAGCTCCTGGCAACCCACTCAGTCCCGGTGCTCCAGAGTTGCCTCGTTGACCAGGGAGTCCCGGGGCTCCTCTTGCTCCACTGGGACCCCTTATGCCTTGCGAGCCGCTGCCATATTGGTATCCGTATCCGTAATCGTAACTTGCTGCTGTCCACCTGGGTGACGGTGCCTCCGGTGCTCTCGGCGTGTATGCAGTAGAGGGGGTCGTGGTCCTGATGCGCCGTCGAACGCAGCCCGGAGGGCAGAGAGGCGCGCCCGTGGTCGTCGCTCTTTTCTGAATTCTGTGCCCGTGCCCATGTGCCGAACAATCACCGCTGTCGGGAGCCGGAACGAGGCCGGGGCCTGAGTTCGTATTCCTGTCCGTGTCCATGCTGAGGTGGACGATCACAGCTGTTTGGAGGAGGACGGCAGCTAAGAGAACGGCGGGGATCCACTTCGAGACCGCGCTGCCACATTGCGAGGGCGTTAGCGACTGCGTGTTGGCACCCGACATCGTTCAAGTTTACAACTGATTTATTCACACGACGAATTTAGAGTTAGTGGCAATGGCAAGGCGAAACACGACGAGAGCACGAAACAAGACAGAAAATTGAGTGAAGAGTGCTCGGGTCAATGTCAGGTCGCTCGTTGACGCCGGATGACAAGACGACCTTCTAACCTCAAAATCTTCCTTGGCCTTTGTATGGTCAATTCGGCGTGACGTGCCGTGCAGCCGTGAAAACATAGAAAAGAAAAGACACGAACGCCTCTCGCTTTCTTAGAATTTTGAATCACACGCGCGCCAGTCTTCATTGTAATTAACTACCTGTTGAATGTTAAATGTTAAATAGAAATGAGATAATTATCATTTGTAATGAGCTCTACTGCGCCGTTCTGTGTCTCGAGTCAAGTTAATTCCCAGTTTCCTTTACTTTTGCTTTGCTGTCTATGCATTCTGCGATGTTGTGCTAATTGAGCCGAGATAATTGCCGAACGGATTTGCATACGACGTATAGCAATTTTTAGCTCGCCTGCAAGGAAGCAGAAGAAGAAAGTCGTCGAGGCACACAGTCAGTCAGTCGTCCACGCCCTCGTCGCCAGTCACCATGCCGGACCCGTTCTGTCGCCAATTGCCTCTGCAGACAGGCGTCAAGCTCATCGCCGTCATCTCCTTCGTCTGGACACTCGTCCTCATCGTCCTCGAGATCGTCCTCGTCTACAAGGAGGGCCTCACAGGGGTCGGCGTCCTCAACCCAGAATTTGCAGATGCAGGCATCCTCTCGTCGCCCGGAAACGGCTCGGGGTCGGCGCTCGCCGCACCGTCACCAACCCCAACGCCCCGCCGGGCGTTTTCTATCCCGCTGTCGGACGTGACGATGTCGTCGATCTGGCTCGTGTCATGGGTCCTGGACATCGTCTTTTGCTACGTCCTCTGGCGTGGCGCCGTCATGCGGAGCGTGGCGCTCTGCATTCTGTGGTTCTACGTCCGCTGCGCCTTCCTCATCTTCCGCATCGTCTTCCTGGGCATCTACCTCCTGGCGGGCTACTCCATCCTCACCAAGATCCCCGTCCTCCTCCTCCTCCTCTTCCGCGTGTATTCGCTGTGGGCAGTCAACCGCTTCATCGGGCTCCTCCAGGCAGAGGCCGCTCTCAAGACGCTGCCCATCCCCCACGTCGTCGTGCAGTACGAAGACGACAACGGGGCACTGCATGAGCGGAAGCCCAGCACACAGAGCGAGAAGGACAAGGCCGAGGCCGCGCCGGGGGCAGGGGAGCAGGAGGAAGGTCACGAGAACCCTCTGTTTCACCACGCCAAGTGAAATTAGCATTAATTAGCGACCGCCTGGTCCAGTTTAGTTATCCAGTTTGCCAATTTATTCGCAATAAATACATAAGCACACTTGTGTACGCAATTCACACGTCCGTGCAATTCCCGTCGTGATAATTTATCGACCGTGCCTGTCCCCGCATGAAGTTCCGCCCCAGGTCATCGTTGTGGTTGCTTTGGGCGTCCTTCGCCAGGCTCGCCCCTCGGCAGCGGTTGTCATAAAACAGCCGAAAGCAGTGCTCGTCGTCTGGCTGGACGGAAGCGGCGCGATTCGCCCAGCCCACGTCCGCAAGCGCGAAGCACTCCTTCGGGTCGATGCGGATTATCCGACAAAAACCTGCAACAGGGCGGTAAAGGAAAATCAGGCCCAGGTCCTGCTGATAAGACCGATTCCACTGACAGCAGATAGCCAGGAATACTTGCCTTTGTAGTTGATGTCTTCATAAAGTTTGATCCACGCCAGCTTCTCGTCCGAGCCAGAATTCCTGGAGCAGGCGCATCTCCGCTCTGCCGAGACCGCGACGGGCTCGGTCGCAAAGAATACTACTGCGGCGGTAATAAGCGCACTGATAAGAATGCACTTCATGCTGATGCTTCTTCGGCTTTGGCGATCTCGCGTTGGAAACGGAAATGTTCACTGGATTGTCGCCTTTTTTATAGCCTAGCTTGGGAAATGCGAGCTTGGCGTGCGTACGTCTCATTTACGAATCGCAATCGGCCCAGCCCAGCCCAAAGCCCATTATTCATTACTGATACGCGCCATGCCAATTAAGGCTTCCAGGAAAACAGGCACGACATCGAAATACGTGGAATAATAATAAAGTGGACGAGTTTTATTATCGCAGCAGGTCACATGATTGCCTTAATAATTTTAATACGAGTAAGTTGTAGGGGTTAACCGGACGGAAGAGAGTCGAGTCGAGTATTTGATTTGTACTTGTGTCATGTCGTGTAGTAGCTAGAAGAGCCTCCGAATTCCGCGGAGGAGGCGCTCCGGCCCGGGCAGGCCGCCGGCACCACCGCTGCTGCTGTTGTTGTGGGAGGCTCGTCTGACAAGAAGCGTGTGAGTCGCCCCTACGCCATCACCGGCGTAGTCGACGGCGAGGTGACCACCGGCGGCGCACTCGGTCAGCACCCCCCGCAGCTCCTCCGAGCTGGCTCCCCGCAGCTGGAGCTCCAACTCCACTCCGTCGATCTCCACGAGGCATTTCATCAGCCCCGACAAAGGGCTGTAGCCAGTCCAGGAGACGCTCACGGCCCCATTCGATCTGAGCCCCCCAAGCAGAGGAGCCAGGAGCCAGTTGTCGACGCGCGGGCGTGTGCGCTCGCGACCTCGCCGCGAAGAAGTTTCTGAGGACGCCGCTGCCTTCGTGTGCTCCACCTCCGTCCCGTCGATGCAGAGCGTGCGAAGCCCCTGCAGCCGATGGAACACCTCCCGCACAGCCCCGCTGAGCTCCCCGGCGGCGCCCACCCTCAGTCTGTAGTTGCATAGGCGGAGGGTTTCGAGGAGTGGGCAGCCGGAGGCCACGCGTTTGAGGAGCTTCGTGTATGACTTCGACGAGTGGAGATGCTGCGGCGCCGTAAGGTTGTTCGGAGACTCGGTTCTGCCCACGCTCAGGTCGAGGACACGCAGCAGGTCAGACTTGGTCGCGAGCGACTGGATGATCTGCAACTGCAGTGGCTCTGCTGGCTGCGCCTGCGGCTGAGGGGGATCGACGACTACTGCTGCAAATCCGGCCTCCACCAGCCGGGGGAAGACGACAGGCCCGCTGGTGCCCGCCATGTTCAGCTGGAGTGTCGAGGAGAAGAGTTTCAGGCCCCGCTTGAGAGTGCTGCTCGAGCCACCGCCGCCTCCTGCAGTCGGCTGGGCGGCGACTGCCGAAGATTTGACTTCAAATCGACAGCCGGTCAGGTCGATGGACTCAAGTTGCCAGGAGGTGCAGAGGGACTGGAGCCGTGTGAGTGTGGAGGCGTCCTACGGAGGAGCCAAGAATCAGGCTAAAGTTAATCGTTTATCGCCTAAATGCCAATAAGCTAAGTTAGCTTGGTCAGTTACTCACCTCAATTCGAAACTGCCACCCGGCGACGTTCAGCTTCCGAAGACTGCCGTTCCTCGACAGCGCCCCAGCCACCCTGCACAGCGACTCGTCCGCCATCTGCACTCGGTGGGAGCCGAGATGCAGAGTCCGCAAGTTTGTGCTGCCCTCCAGCTGGAGGAGCACCTGCATCACTTCATTCAGGCGTGCACCCTCCAGGTGGAGTGTCTGCAGCTGGCAGGAGGTGGTTCGCAGGTGAGCGCATAGCGCCTGTAGGTCCGACGCGGTGAGACTGGCCTTCGAGAGGTTGAGGGAGCTCAGGCTTGGCGGCGGGAAGGTATTGAGGAGCGGCTGGAGTAGGCTCGGTCCTCCTACAGCACCTGCACCTGCAGTGGAGCCGTGCGATAGCGACGGCGAAGGCTGTATCGAACTGCTTCTCGAGGACGTGCTCCGTAAACTGTAGCTTGACACACCAGTAGCAGGGCCGGGGCCGGGGCCGGCGGCCCTCCAGCAACCCTGCAGGCCGAGCTCCCGTACGCCGCTGGCGGCCACTAGCCTCGTCAGCGCGCTTGCCGCGAGGCCGACACCGCCGCTGAAGCCGCCATCTTCTCTTTCGACGACACATAGATTCGGCAGCTGCAGGCTCTTCAGTGCGCTGGTGCTGCTCGCTCTTGAGGCGACGGCGTTCGATAGCTGGTGGAGCTGCCCTCCGGCGAGGTCCATCTCGAGACTGAGGACCCGAAGCCCCGCTGGGAGCCCGCTCCCAATACAAAAGGCGAGTGCGTCCACGAGCGGCTGGAAAACTGAGTGCTGCCTCTCAGAAAGAAGTGTGAAGTGAAGTGAAAGAGCCTCCAGGCGGCGCTTCTCCGTACAGAGCTGCAGGAGCAGTCTCGCAATGCTGTGGACTTCTGTGCCGGTCCACTCCGTTCCTGGGACGGAGCTCAGCTTGACCGAGTCAATTGTGGTGTTGGCGGAGAGTGAGTCGAAGAACGACCGGAGGCCCGCCAGCTCGCCGGGGCGCAAGAGGATGTCGATGGAGCGGAGTGGGCACTGCGGGCAGGGCAGAAGCGGGCCCCAGCTGGAGTCGGAGACGGTGGCCGAATGCAGGCAGTGGCGGTGCAGAAGGCGGCAGAGCGAAGACGCCGTCGACGGCTCGTGCACGCACTCCACGGCCAGCAGGCTCTGAAGCGGGACGGAGAGAAGTGAGATACTGGAGAAGAGAAGCTCCAGCCCCTGGCCCTGCGGTTGACAGGCAAGGAGCTGGACGAGGAGCGCCAGGACGGAGTCCATTTCGGCCGCGGACACCCGCTCAAATTCCTTCCTGAAGCGGGCTGTGTTGTTGCTGGCAGTAGCGGCGAGGTGCACGGCGATAAGGTAATTGCGGAGGCTCCAGTGCACGAGGCGGTAGCGGGTGGCGCCTCCGCCGGAACTGCAGCTGCTGCTGGATTTGGTGAAGATCCCCCGCTTCACAGCCTCCTGCACGGGAGACAGCTCCCCCTCGGCGTAGTACTCGGTGCTGGAGTCGGGGCTGCAGTGGAGAAGGAGCCGCCCCACCAGCTCGCAGAGGCGCTGCACTTTCACCGGGGACGGCGACGCCTTCTTGGGGCTTGTGGACGTGGAGCCGAACAGAGTCTCGATCATGCTCGCGTAAAGGGCACAGGTGGACGCAGAGCCGAGCGGCCGCTGGTGTTGCTGCTCGTAACCGCCCAGGAGAAGGGCGAGCGTACTCGGGCTGGAAGCCAGCTCCCTTCGAGTCGGGCACGCGCTGACATACTCGAGAAACTCGGAGGCGGATGCCGAGGCGTGTCGGCGGTGGTTGGGCCGCAGGGTGGCAGCGCCTGATCGCCTCTCCACGAGCCCGCTGATCTGCGCCCAGCTCAGCCCCAAACATTCGAAGCGAAGGGTTCCCGGCTGGAGCGCGCCGACAACTTTCGACGAGCTCGTCGTGCAGACAAGCTGAGCCCCTGGGAAAAGGACACCGTTGAGGATGTCCTGCACCTGCTCCAGGAGAGGTGTTGGCAGTTCGGAGGGATGCACATCGTCGAGCACGAGGAGAAGGGCGGGCCCCAGCCCGTTCATGATCTGCCACGCGGACGGCCACGACGACGACGACGACTTGGCGTTGGAGCTAAGCAGGCGTGATTTGAGATATGACTGGAGGCTCACACCCTGGCCCAGCTCGAAGAGGGGCAGATAGACTAGCAGCTCGGGCGGCTCCCCTGGCGGTGGCGGAGGAGACTGTACCCACTTGTGGAGGAGCGACATGCAGTGTGCCGTCTTTCCAGAGCCCGGCCGGCCCAGGAGCCAGTAGGAGGAAGGATGAGCTATTGTTGTAGGGGGCACCCGACCTGCGGCTGCAGCTGCCGTTAGAGGTGTGCTGGTGCAGGGCACGACCATCGGCTCGGTCTCCGCCGGTGTCGAAGGTGGCGGTCCAAGCCACCTGCTGAAGTACGGCGGGCAGGCGCGAAGCCACTCCCCGACCAGCTTTGTGTAGTGCGAACGGAGCGTCGAGTGGAGTTGATGGAGGAGCTGTGAGTGCGTGTCGGAGTTGAGCCGCGAGAGTAGCGGTGGCGGTGGGGGCGGCGGGAGCCGCGTAAAAGCGAACGCCGGGGTGAGGCTGAACGGTTGGGCGACTTGGCTGTGGCCGTGGTTGCCGTCGTCGTAGAGTTGGGGGTCAAGCAGGGCGGACCACGAACCGGAGCCCCCGAGCTCAGTTCTGTATGGCTCCTGTCCCTGCCGCTGTCCTTCTTCGTCATGGAGTGCATCGAGTATGTTGTTCAGGCTCCTCGCCTCGTCGGTGTCCGATCCGCAGCCGTAGCCGCCAGCGACGTGTCCGCTCGACAGGATCTCGCGGCTGCTGGCGTCGATGCTCTCTTCGTATTCGCAGCTGTACGGAACGATCGAGTCGACGGACATGGAGAGGCGAGTGACGATCGGGTGGCGAGAGCGGGATTTCTGGAGGGTGGAACACCAGCTGCCTGCAGCCACCGCCGAGCCGTGGCTGTGGGGACCTCCGCCTCCGTCCAAGTCCTTGATGAGGTCGCCCATGCCCAGGTCGCTTCGTCGACTTCGAGTCGAGTGAGGCCAGTCGCCCCTTTTAAGGAGTCGTCGATCACTTTCACGTCACGCGCGCGGTCCGCCCACTCGGCCACTTGGCTCGGCGCTTGCACAACCACGCCAGTCGTGCAATCAGTAGAGGCCCGCCATGAATACGACAAACACGTAGGCGCCAAAGTAGAGGCAGAGCTGATATGCGCAGTAGACGTAGTAGTCGACGAGTTCTAGGAGCACAAAGGGCAGGTTTTCGTCCAGCACAAACTGCAGAAGTGGCTGCTGCATAATTACGATTGCAGCAGCAGCAGGGATTTAATTGCGGATTGCGATTGAGATTGAGGACACTCGCACGGACGAAGATTTGCACCTCTACACTGCTGCTCCGTCTGCTCTCTGCTCTGCACTTGTTCACTTGTTGCTCTTCTCATCTGTGCCTGTGCTCGCAACTGTACCACAAACTATGCACAGGAATTCAGCACGGTGCAGTGCAGGTGGGGGTAGAAAAAATGCGCACGGTGGAAGAATGAGGGTGAGAACTCGAACGAGGGGGTTGTCGGCCTTGCTCCCTGAATGCGTGCTACGGACAACGTACGAGACGACGTTCTGCAACAATGCAGAAATAAAGCGATCTGTTCCCAGCAGTGCGTGTGCGTGAAATGAATTGCGAGTCTGGGAGTTTGCCCGCCACCGCAACGGCCGCCGACCCTCTTGTCGCGGCTCGCATGCTGCTGCGATGCGATGTGCTCGTCCGGTCACCCCGCCCTCCATTCAGTCATTCGTTCTACTGTCCAGTGCAGCTGGTGACGGTTAGGTTAAAGGTTCAACTGACCCGCCCACGGCCAGCTAGTGCGTGGCTGTCTCGCAGCTGTCCACCCGATGCATTGAGCACCGACTGCTTGTTTCCGGAAGTCGCGTGAGGATGAAGGGCGATGCCCGGCAAGGCTCAAGTCGCGAAAGGCTAGAGCAGAGTATAAATGGGCCGCAAACTCATGCAGGAGGACACAGTCTTAAAGCACGACACAGCCATACGCAATTGGACGCAATTATGAAGAGCGCCTCCACAGCACTTGCAGTCGCAGTGGTCATCGCCCTGGCCCTCCTGCTCGTCCACGTCCACTCCAGCGGCGGCACCAGGCCCAGACCGACTGGTCTGGGGTTTGGAAGGCCACGGCCACAGCACCATCAGGGCGCGGGCCACGGCCATGGCAGTCATCATCACGGCCGCCCGGTACACTTCGGTAAGGCGTGCTTATGCCTTTGGTTGAGAGCACCTTCCTGACAAAGCCACTTCGTTCTGCAATCTGCAGGTGGCGGCCACCACCAGCACGGAGGGGGTCAGCAAGCAGGAGGTTTTAGGCCGCCTGACGACTATTGGACGGGTTGAAGCAGCGAGCTCCTAAAGCTTGTTAGGAGCCAATTGTCCACGCCATGGCAGGTCATAATATGGAAATTTTGTCTCCCAAGCACGCA
Source organism: Mesaphorura yosii (assembly GCA_009869945.1). NCBI lineage: Eukaryota > Metazoa > Arthropoda > Collembola > Poduromorpha > Tullbergiidae > Mesaphorura > Mesaphorura yosii. The sequence goes on along the minus strand of WIXG01000894.1, from coordinate 7,552 downwards.
CACCCGTGCGAAAACTTGAATAAATGAGAGACACGTCTGTCTGTATGCAATTAAGTTACAATTGAATCTTAATGTTCTACTTCGGTGCTCGTACGTTCCGCAGGCTGATCGATCCGGCGTCGGAGGCTCCGTCTTGACCAAAGACTTGCTGCTGTCGTAGGTGTACGACGGAATTTGGTGGCTGCTGAGCCACTCTGGGCCTTCCCACCACAATTTAATTGACTGGAGGTCCGCTGCTGCGATGCCATGAGTGAGCAGGTCAGCTGGGTTCTCCTTGGTGTTGATGTAACGCCAATTCTCGGCTGGAAACAGCTCCTGGACTTCGGCGACTCGATTCGCCACAAACGTCTTCCACCTCGACGGATACACGGCGAGCCACTTGAGCACTGTCGCTAAGTCCGTCCAAAGAATGACTGCTCCGTCGAATTTGATGGCCTCCTTCACTAATGTGATGAGGTTTGCGAGCATGACTCGATTTGCAGACTCTTGATGAGCGTCGCTGTTTCTCCCTTCAGTGAGGCGGCGAGGTATTGGAGTTTCTGGGCTCCAGTGAGCGCATTATTACTGGAAACGGTGGTCTGGAAAAGATCCTTGAATGACATCCATTCGTTGAACTTTCCGTCAAACGTCGGCAGCTCGATTGTGGGCAGCTTGACTTGGTTGAACCGTGGTGCATTGTGTTGTCCTCGACCGTCTTCATGGTTATTAGGATTATTGCACGGGATGCTGGCTGAAACTATTCTCAAATGTGCTCAATCATGCAATTTCATGCCTGGTAATTGGCTACCAGACAATTTACATGGTGGTCGTCGGTTTTACGATACGTCGTTGCTCCTTTGCCTCTTGTTCTCTTGATTTGACTTAAGGTCGTCGGCTCCCGCTGCAGGCTGGCTGGCAGCCCGATCCCAACGATGCGGACAATGCTGAGCCCGTTCTCGTCCGACCCGGGTTGGCTGGCAACCCGATCCCCACGGTACGGACTAAGCTGGGTCCGTTCTCGAACTGGTGGAAGAGGAATGGAATTTGGGTGATGGAGCACTAAGGGAGCCAAGTGGGCTGGTGGCTGATGGTGGCTGATGGTGGACAGACCCTGATCTAGTTACCGGATCCGGTTCGAAGGACCAAAAAATGTACGATGCTGCTTGGAGGTGGCACAAGATCGCCCGAAACCGGAAGCCAATTGGGGTGATGAATAACTGAATCTTATCTTGATTCAATAAAATAAACACTTTGCACAAGACTAGCACATTTATGAATATTTATTTTGAATTGAAACTGCCTCTACTTTAATGCATGCGAGTGTGGTCAGAGCTAAGCGACGACTCTTTGCCTTTCTGCCGTCTGAGCTTCCGTCACGGTTCGTGTAAGTGTTTGCGGGTCGCAGCCTCCTAACGACCCGAATGGCGAGTTGAACGTCCACTTTCCGCCCACGCCCAAAGTGAGTCCCCAACCGAGGCAGTTTGCTTCTACTCCATCCGAGCCCACTCTTGCACCGGTGTTCAGATTCAGATTCGCTGAACCGTAGACTCCAAAGTTTTCCGTTATGTTCAGACTTCCATCGGCTCGAGCTGCGCTCAGCTCCACCATAGCGTTCACTCCGGTTCGTTTCTGATTCGCTTTGAACCTCACCTCGGCACCTACACTGGGTCCAGCCAGGGTAAGAGAGCCTACATCGCCTTCGGTATCAAACCGGATCCACTCTTGACGAATGTTGGCACCTATGTTGATATGGTTCACTTCCAAAGACGTTGTTCTCGAAAAGCCTTCATCAGGCCCTGAAATGAGGAAATGCTTGAATGCATTGCTGCAACCTCGAATTTGTACTTCCAATAATTAATTATGCAATTGTGTTCTAATTATTGTGCAATTTACTATACGAGATTTCGTGGGAAGCTTCAACGTCTTTGCCTGGTTTCAGATTGAGGTTTACAGTTTGCTTGAGGACTGACCAAGGCATCTTGGGGCTTATCGTAGTCCTTGACGGATGACCAAAGCAATTTTCCTTCTCAGGTCAAACCCAAATCCAAACCTATCCTGTGCCACTGCGAATTTCACGGGAGTTTTGTAGTTCAATCCAGGGATGCAACAACAACTACATTCACTCACATAAATTTAGCTGCGGTTGCGGTTCGAGTTAGTGATCCATGAGCTCGTGACCTGTACCATCAGTCATTCCATGGAAGCAAGAGCAAACTCATGCTACTACTTATCAGGAGACAGTAGACTGCACAGTGTCAAAGTCAGACAGAAACAGAAGTACAACTCAGCATGCTTCTTGAGACCGACTTGAGCTAGACTCAACTCAGGCTTTCTCAAGGTTAATCGAGCAATAAATAAATTTGCCACTTTTGCATTCTGTTTACTAAACAAAGATGCGAGATACACGCCTGAACATAAACTGAAGGAGTGTGGCTAACAGTACGATGCGCATTGACGAGACCCCAGATTAGTTCAAACTCCGTCCAAACTGCCGCACGTAGAGCGGGGGTTATATAACAGTGACTCCGCGGGCTTGACAGCACTCACAAATCCATGCCCCGCATCGGTGATCTACAGAATTTGCGGTCGTTCACGCTCAACCTCGACGTGGAGTGCTGCTGCTGTTGCAGAGCTGCGCTGCACTTCGGATGAGTGCAAGGAGCTGATGAAGGCGGAACTCGGGCCAGAGCTAGTGCTCCAGTTTCGTGGCTTTTAAATATACGAACATATTTAATTTGAATATTGTATTATCTATACTTGTACAAAACATGTAAATAAAATTTCAATCACAGAGCAATCCTTTTGCAACGCAAAAATGGCTAACGTGCACTGTCTTGCCTCGCAGATGAATTTTATCTCTCAATCCCCCATAAATTCCCCACTTCAGCTGCTGTATCTTGATTCCTGCTCGCCAGAGATCCATGCTTTCATTTGTGTAGCTCATAATCTGGTTTACGGTTTGTAACTCCGTGATTCGCACACGAAACCTTCCGCCAAATCGACGTGAACGCCGCCGAGGGGTAAGTCCCACGAATAACTCACCGACTCCCCAAGGCCCGTGACATTGCCATTTCCATTGCAGGTCGAGCGCGACGGAGAACGTAGGCCCACTTTGATTTCGGATCGTCGGCGGTCCATCCACTGGAAGCGGTTGGTGTCGTTGTCCACGTGCAGTGCGAAGGCGAAGACCGGAACCCCAAGGCAACTGTCATTGATTTGAGTGATGTGTGCCACAGGGTGGCCACAGTCGGGCACTTCGTACGCTGGTGCGCCGAGAGTCGAGTTGAGAAGGTTGAACGTGTTCGAGGAGTTTCCGTCGGCACGGAGGAACGTCCGCTGTGATTGTGACACGACGGCGACGGTGGGTGCCGGCGCGAGTCCTTCCGCCACCGCGCTCACAGCAGCGTCGCCGCATCCGTAGCCTTGGATCCTCGATCCCAACAGCCCCAAATTGCCCATCTCCTCCAGCATGGCCAGGTCAAACACTTGCTCTCGGTTAGCCTTCAGGATGCGGGGGAGGAGTCTTGTCGAACAGTAGCGAGCGGATTTTAGACCCTGTCAGCATTTTCTGACACCCATCCAGTTTCGATGTGCAGATAAAATTCAAATCAAGGACTTCGGGCGCCAGGCAGGGGCCTGGCCCGTGTTTATTCACAAGAAGTTTTATTCAGCAAAACAATGAGGAATTAAATTATTACAATACCAATTAGAGCAATCAAGCTTCATGCATGTGATCCACCACTTCAATTCTTGACCAGTCCAACTTCATCGAATCCAGCCTGCTCCTGATCACGTTCCTTCAGCTCCTGCATGTAGCCCCAGACAACTCGGAATAGAGAAAGGTAAACTGCGTAGATCAGAACCACCTTCACAGCCATGATGCCACTGAGCAGGATATTGAACTTGATCAACAACCAGATTATGAGCATGATGCTTGCCACAATCCCTGCGACCGCTCCGAAGATGTTGTATCCGAACCATGGCATGAGGAACCGGCGATTACAGAGGCTCGGTTCGTTCTTGACGGCTCCGTACAGTAAGAGGGCGCTGAAGAGTGTGTTAATCGCAGCGTGGATGATGCAGGCCCATGTCAGGAGTACCAGGCAGCTTCCTGGGTTCAAGAAGTGTCACATTAATAAATAGGTTCTACTAATGTATGCTCAGCTTAGCTTACGATGGTGCATGTAAGCGTCGTCAATCTTGGCTCTCATCTCCTTCACGATGGTGAAATTACCATATCCAGTATAGCCTGCCTCAGCCATCTTTTCGTCGTGCCATGACCACCAACCCTTCCATGGGTTCCCGCCTTCAGCGTCAGAGAGTACAGCCAGGTGTCCAGTGCAGGCGATGATGCTAACGCAATTCAACGCCTGGAGGAACCGATTTGGCAATTAATTAAACTTAGCTTTGATCTTACCTTAGGGTTTAGCCTTCTAATCTTACCAGCCACAGGACAGCAATGTGGATTGTCCCAGTTCGAACCGAGCAGCATCCCCAGCAACACCGGCGCTGGACGGATCCTTCGGCCATGTCGAGCTTTCGCGTCAACTCAAGTAATCTTATTCACCACAAGAATAGAACTGCTTATTAAAATGGATACGACTTCGGTCAATCAAGCACTGGAATCTGAGCTGGAATGTGGATTATTGATTTTCTGTGCAAAGGTTTCATCATAATCACGCGATGTGGACGACGGTGGAAGGAAGTACTGACGTAACAGTGCAAAAAATTGCAGAGCCGGAACCCAGAGCCGTGTGCGAAGTATGCAATATGTGAATCATCGACAGTACGGATGATAAAGACAATAGAAAGCGGAAAGGTCAACCTACAAAGTTTAAAGGGAAGGAGCTGTTTTGCTTTTAATCACCGTTGTTAATTTGCATTAAGTACGAGAGTCTCAAAAAATGCCATAAAATTTTGATTTTTAGATAAGAGATTACATGGCTTTGCCTCAAGAATTCACCACATTCGAAAATGGCGAAAATTTCTTGTTCTTTCACTCCGGCAGTAACAGCCAGCACATTATAATTTGCAATGAGTGCAATGTGCAATGCTGACAATTAGTTGAGATCAATGAAAATATTGGATAAAGGAGAACGCGGAGGACATGGAATCGGTGGTAAATTTGTTTTTACATAAATTTGCTCAGATTTCAGCTCTGTAGATTCTTGCTTATCCCGCGTAGAGCTCCCGATTGTCACAACTCTGCTCGTAGCACAAACCGCGTCCGGTTGGTCCCGTGTAAATCCTGTCGCGGTTCCGGTAGCAATCGCGATCGACGGCAGCTGGCACGCATGTGACTGACCCCACTGTGAAAAAGGCCCAAATCAGAATGGAGGCGACGGCACCCCAAAAAATGACGCCCTTCAATGCGTTCAACTTCACTGCTTTCGCAACGGAACAAGGCACGGGAAAAGACGGCAATGGTAAATTACAACTTTATTCACGGAGAATCAGAATCACTTTTATAATTCAGATGAATCGAGTGGATGATTGACACTGATCTTGAATTTGTGTGTGGGCACATTTTTATACGTGGCTGCGTGCCATGGAATTTTTTAATTTGTTCCCACGACGCAATACGCAGATTGTGGAACGAGAATTATGAATCATCGCTCTTGAGCCCTCCGTCTTTTCTTGTTTGCCTTGTCGAGCGATCATTCGTCAATACCAGTCAATATTTTCATAGATTTCAAGAATTATTTGAATTGCATAGAAATTAATGCCAAATGTTGCTGATTGCTGAATTAGCAATTGAGCACCTGCGCCTGCGAGGATTTACTTTTGCCTTGTCATCACCTCCCTGTAATAATTTCATCATTTAAAGCACAATACAATAAAGATAGCTATCTCATCGCTGGGCTGCACCATGGAACTACGTTGTTGAGTGAGTCGTGGGTCGTGACTATTTGCCAAACTCCACTAACTCGTATTCGTGCTTTTCGGCTTCGACTGGCATGAGCAAAAAACTGCCAATTATTGTCAGGCACGGCACAATTCGCATTGACACAATTGGCATTGGCAGCTTGTCCAGCAGCAGCAGCAGCAGCGTATATCAAAAAAAGTATGCCGAGCCAAAGAAATCGAGGATGGGTGGCTCGACGACTTCGACTGGCGCAGGCGGCCGTGCTCGAAAATTCCTCGTAATTCTCGTGATTTTGGTATTCTTTGTGTATACGTACGATTATTTAGCGGCGGCGGGGACGGCGCTCTTCTCCCCTTCGCTCGCTCCTTTTGCTTCAGTGATAAGCAGCAGCAGATCTCAACCGAGCCCTCGTCCGCTTCCCCGCGAGCAGTTCAAATCCTTCATCCGAGTGCCGGAGCTCAGCTCAGCTGACAGGTACGCAGTGCAGAGCATCTACGCGAGTATCGGCCGAGGAGAAATTCGGACGACGGGTGACACGAATTGGGCGCTGGGGCAGCTGAGCGCGATTGTGCAGCGGCAGCTGAAGGAGTTGGAGACAGTGGCGGTGCAAGATTGCGGTGAGACGATTGCGCTCTTTTGTGGCTACGGCGGAGGTAAGTCGAAGCCATTGATTCTTTAAGTTCTTTGACTTTAATCGCTATTAATTCTCAGGCACGGGCCTCGCCAGCCAAGTCCTCCACCGCCAAATCTGCGCCATGCTGTCTTACGTGTTTGGAATCCCGCTGATCCATGACGAAGGTTCCTGGTCGTACAAGAAGCCTTGGGCGGAAGCCTTTGAGCGAGTTGGGAGCTCCTGCGAAGAAAGCAAAACGCACACGCTTCGAGTGGTCGCCTACGAGCATTATTCGGTAGATTTCCTAAGTAAGTTGGGAGTTTCAACTATTTTGGGCTTCCCTCGTGAAACCTTTCCTTGTGCAGGTGGGAATTTGGCGCTGCTCTTCCATGAACGAGGCTGTGAGCAGAATTGTACACTAGAATACCCCTTCAAGCATGGGCTCAGCGTGCCGAAAGTCATCCACGATCTCATTCTTCTGCTGCACGAGGACCCTTTCATGTGGTGGATCGGCCAGTTCACGAAATACATGCTCAGGATCAAGGCGGGGAGCGAGACGGAGCGCTACGTCGCCGGCTGGAGGCAGAATCTCTTCAATGGCAACGAAACTAGGTCTCGGGCTAGGCCGATCATCGGAATGCATGTCCGAAGAACGGACAAGGTTTCGGAAGCCAAATTGTATGGCACCGGAAAGTATTTTGAATTGGCGGCGGAAATACTGCGAAACGAGACTGAAAAGAGCGATTTGGTCGAAGGCGAAAATGCGGCGACGGTTTTTATCGCCTCCGACGCTGTGCAAGAAGTGCTCCTGGATGCCAGGACAAAGTAACAGGCGTAAAATCTTGGGGACAGGCGATTCTATGGATGCTAAAGGCACTGCTTTTATAGTTTCAGCTCCTTCGGCGGTCACCGCTGGTCGGTTATCGGCGTGGATGACCAGTTGACGACGTACAACCAGGTGGACAGAGCGCAGAAGTCGAGCGCCCTCGACGAAATTATACGGGACGTGTTTATTCTAGCCGAAGAATGTGACTACGTCGTTTGCACACTCTCTTCTGGAGTTTGCCAGCTGGTGCTCCAGCTGATGAGCTCAA
>WIXG01000893.1:0-16908 GCA_009869945.1 Mesaphorura yosii | reverse complement strand
TTGAATTGTTGTGTACGGCTATAATAATGTCTTCTGAATTCTTGAATAAAGGAGCTAAGGTTTAAATTAATTAATTCTTGGGGCTAAAATCATTTAAATTATGTTTAAAGTAATTGGCACCCCTTTTATAATACCAAAGGTCACCTGAAGAGATACTTTGACGCAAAGCAAGGAGAAGGACCTCGGCACACTTGTGATCTTGTGACAGGCGTTTCACTGAGACTTACAAGCTGAAAAACCACAGAACAAAGAGAGATGACCGTATTCGTGCGCGTATTGCGATAAGGCATTCTTCACGTGCGTAGAACTTGAGGACCATATTAGAAAGCACTCTGACGAAAAGCCAATGGAGTGTTGCACATGCCAGGAGAGGTTCAGGTCTTCCTCGCATATATACAGGCACCAGAAGATATATTCCAAGGAAAGAAGTACCCAAGCACGCACTGCGACAAATTGTTCACAACTTCTGAAGGTTTGGCTCAGCACGTCACCATCCACACTGGAGAGAAACCGTTTAGCTGTGAGCTCTATGGAAGGTTATTTAGACTCAAGGCGCACCTGATCGGCCATCGGCGAATACATTCTGGAGAGAAACCTTACTCAAACTCCAGTGTCAATATTCGCGACCAACACTCCTTGTCCAGTGTAACCTAGAGTCCACACGTGAGGAGCCTGACTTTGGCCACGCCGTACGTATTGTACCGGATGTCTTGGCTGACCTTGCAGAGACGCCTGAACACCGTTGTTCGCATCGGTGACTGGGCTTTCGAGCTGAATGAAGAATTCAGCTTCGATTTTGGCCACCGAGGGCAGTGCAGAAAGTGCATGACTCACGAGCGAGTTGGCTCCCTTGACGAAGATCTGCTTGCTGACCCAGTACGAAGTGGAAGTCACAGCCGGGCCCAAGGCTGCAAGTCTTGCGAGTACAGCTGCTTTGGTCAACGTGGCATGGGCGAGCAGGGCATCGTGGACAGCGTTAAGTCGGTCAGCTCGTGAGGCATCAAGCAGTTGGGTAGCAAGAGACTCGAATACGGCTTCGGTACGAGTTGAGATGGTGATCATGATATTGGCTGTGGCTCCAATGATCAGGTTGAGGAGGACTGGGCCGATTTCAGCGGCCCAACCGCAGAAACGGTAATCAGGAGTATAAACAATTTCATCCTCGCTAGCTGGAGGTATCTTCAAAAATGATAACCTCCTGCATCGGATTTTATCTTTTTATACCAACGGAGTGGTTTCTATTTTGCGATTTTTGCACCTCGCACGCCCAAGAATCTGTTCGTCTTTTATCTGTCAAAAATTACAATTGCAAAAATACAATGGCGAGTTCTACGAATTTTGCCCAATTTTATAGAAGGTTTGGCGAGAGAACCCGAAAAGTAAACAAATTCCGGCTCAGTCAGGCGGATAATTTTGCTAAGTTAGAATGTAACCATAATTTCTAAAGTGCGGAGGGCGTGGGCGACGTGTTCTTCTGTAACGACTAGGTTTTACCTGAGTTTACCCGGAGAGAATGCAGAGGTCAAGGTTGACGACGAGCTGAAGAAGGTTGGTCTCAGCGTCAGTGGCGATGGCGGTGAAGGGGATGAAGAGCGCAGTGCCGCCGCAGAGGCTTCTGGGTTTACTCCCGCTCCCTCAGACTAACTAACCAGCAGTCCTTGATTCTTGAGTGAAGATTAGGAGTTTACGAATAAGTATTTGAACTTATAAGCGAAATTTGAAATTCGAGATCTGATTGAATTTGGCGTCTGTGCATTCAATTTGCATACAGCCAACTGCCGAAGCGAAGCGACAGGCTAGAAACCTAAGCAAAGCCTAAGCAAAGGAAACAACCAAGGGTAACAGCCACGTCTTCGTCTTCGTCTTAATTTTCAGTGACGCCATTTTGAAATTAGGTTGTATCACGTTGAATGCATCGAAAATGAATGAGGCACGTGATGGCACAAACTGCATCCAAAACTGAAACAGTTTTAAGTACACGTGTGATTAACCTGCCGCATGTCTTTTGTGGTCGGTCTCCCTCCACCGCACCGCTGCTTTTGGCCAATGAAGGTGTTGACGCTCGCTTGAAGGTTTTGGTGGTTCCTTTCAAATCTTTCATTACACCGAGTCAAAAACAAGCGGCCAAGCCACAGAAATCTCGAAGGAGTCGACAAAAAACAAGTAAGCAAAGTAATTAATAAAGTGATCGAACGCGAAGGTCAGCGCATGAGCATGCGAATGGTTATAAATGCAAGCCCTGCCAAAATCTACCACTATTTGCAAGTCCGCACTTCTTCCCGTCTTCTTCTGCCTCGGATTTGCTCCATACTCCTACGAAATGAATTCAAAGTTCAAGTTCCTCGCTTCTGCTGCCCTTCTCGTGGTGCTTTCGAGCGTGACCATCGCGGAAGGTAAGCCAGGTAAGTTAATTAATCACTGAATTATAGAATTGATTGACAGCTAAAACATTCATGTTTTGGCGCCCTTTCCAGATTTGAAGTGCAACGTCTGCTTCACAACCGCTGGGGTGAAGCCCGACTGCGAAGTTTTGCCGTGCAACTCGATCCTCGACATCAAGAAGGCGTACGTGTCCCTTACGCGCCAACAGACGGGCATCGTGCCCAACATCGACGCGCTCCTGCTGCCGGAGAGGGCGGAGAAGGAAGGCAACAAGTTTGTGTGCGTTCAGAGCGTCGCCAAATACAAGGGCGCCAGTGAGTAGAAATGAATGCGTATATGGTTGGTTTCTCGATTTGTTGACTTGCTGATTTACTGAATTTGGGGAGTTTTCAGGGTCCAAATCTATCGCCCAAACTTGCTCGCTCCTGAATCCCAAATTTCCTCCGTCCGAGAAGCCTTACCCTTCACGTGACTTTGCGCTCGACGGAATCCACGACGAACAGACGCAGACCAAGGTGGAGAAATTTTTCCTGGACCGGCTGAAGACTCTGCAGGGCGATACGTACGTGTGTGATGACACCCTCGGGGTTGGAATCAACTGCGGGGAGAACAGCATTCTGCAGCTGAGTCATGTCGAGAGTAGCCGTCGTGAGGGCAACCACCTCGGTGGAGGAATGCAGTTCCGTCGCAGACACCACCGCGGCTACCAATAGGCGACTGCGCTAAGAAAATTAAATGTTGCAAATAATAAGTTCGCACGTTGTCGTCGGCAGCGGGAATAATAAAAGCTTGAAGTTCGGTGATTGATTAACGGGTTAATAAAAATATTCGGATTTGGAACTGATTTGTTCATGTCACCAATTCTTAATAAGCCTTCATGTGACGCCGACGCGTCAAACACGCATCTAGAATACGTGTCATTCTATAAATCTTTGAGTTCCTTCACGTGACAATCATTTCTTTGAGCGCGGCAGCTCGAGGTCGAGTTGATCTCAAATTAATTAATTGGAGGAAGTTTCTTCCTGTTTTTGTCATTTAATTGATTTTCAAATGCAAATTCGGTTCGACCATTGATCTTGTTTTAGTTCCGTCCGAAGACTGATAAAACTGAATCACCACAAAGCAAAGGGAAAGAACCGACAGCCAAGAGCAAAGAAGCAAAACAGCACAGCATCAGGCACGTGGGGCAGTTATTGCGTGACGAAGCTAATAAAATCTACCTCCTTAAAACGTCGAGGCCTTCGTTGCCCTTCTGCAATTTCTTCTGGTGACAAGTTTCCTGCCAACATAACACTTGGCTAATCAACCAGAAATTCCAGAAAATGAATTCTAAACTGAGCATCACTTCGTTGGCCGTCCTCGTCAGTGTTATCGCTCTTGGTGATGAGACGAACGGTAAGTTATCAGTAGCTTGGCGTTCTTCTAGCATGGCTTCCATGAATTAGGAATTCATTTATAACTGATTAACTGACTCTACACAGATTTGGAATTCACTGTCTGTTTCATCAGCAAAGATCAAGTCGAACTGTGAGAGGCTGCCATGCAATTCGCTGGAGGACTACAAGAATTCTCTCAAGTCACAGTACAAGCAGCAGAGTGGGGGCATGGACCCGCCGTCGGAGATCGACATCTGCCCAAAAGAACGATCGGGCCAAGGCCACAGAGTTTGTGTGCATCCGCGTGCTGGCCAGAGGTAAAATGGGTCATCATCCACGCATCTTGAGTGGATGCGCTCCTCGCCTCACCAACTTTCCCGCTCGTGCCGAGGACTACGGCTTCAAGGACTACACCATGGGCGAGATGGAGATGGTGCACCACGACAAGGACGAGCTCGAAATGCGGCGACGGGCATTGGCCAAGCTGCACGGCGACGTATTCATCTGCAACGACAGCGTGGGCAATAGCCCGAATTGTGGGAACGCCTCGACGAACATCAAGAACGTGCCCGCCAAGGCTGCTTCGGACAAGAGCCGCTAATTCACTGTTGGCTGGCGTTCTTCGAATAAAAAAGCAATAGCATTTCTACAGCTCATGAAATTCGTATTTAATTAAATTCGTGTCCGTACGCAGAATTTGTCAACTATTCTGCATTTATTTCGTGCACTAATCGAGTAACATCATTTCTTTTCTTGCATTCTATGCCCGGCGGCTGGCGGTTCGGCTTAGTAGAAAATGTTTCTGGACCCTTTGCGGTGCTGGAGTCTCCTTCCGCTCTTGCTTCTCTTGATTCGGTCGCGCGCGTGCCACATATCTCCTGAGCGCAAAAGTGCTGGCTCTGCGCCTACGCCTGCACCCCTGCCGGCGACGAAATTCTTCCCCCAAAAGTGGGCGGAGTCCTCCCGAGGCGGGAGGAGGTCCACGGTCATGTCTGGCACGGGCACCGCAGCTTCGTCGTGGACGACGATGGCGACTGGCACGGGTGCGGGCATGGACGAAGCGTTAGTCAAGGCTACGACCAAGATTAAAGCGAAGATCTGCAAAGAAGACCATTGACACGCTTAAGTGCATTGTTTCACGTCCAAATCGCAAACGGCGGTCACAGTCACCAACTTACGATGGCTTTCATTCTAGATGTCGGTTTTGGGCTTCGTTTTGTGCTGGAAATTTGAATCAATTTCGGGTTGTTTTGCTATTAAATTCGTTTTGTGTCTGTTGAACACTGTTTTAGTGATAAATGATAACTGTGAAGAGCTCAGCGCATCTGTGAGCCTTTAAATAGCTTTCGATCTTCTTTATCTATTTACCGGCCAGCTTGGAGACTCCGTGGCTTCGCCAACGTCTCAGTAATCAATTTGTGCCGGGCCAAATGCTTTTGCCTTTGGTTTGTCTTTGTCATGCTAATCGCCATTATCGAGAACTTGTTAAATACATCACATCACCATTATCAAAGAAGGTCTTTAGTAAAGCCGAGCTTAGAGAGCTTAAATTAAGACGAGATGATCTCATCGTACAGCAACAACTCAACTTGGACCCGGCTGGACAAAGATCGGCCTGCAAATTGGAGTATGGAGTCGAATTTCTGGAGCAATCTTAACTCGGCGATTACGCACGCATTAGAAAAATTTGCAATTCCACGCGCGCGGCGCAGATTACAAAGGCGTGGGCGTATGACTTGTCTTGTGTGGGCGGGCGTAAGTGTCAAGAACTCGCATTCGCATTCACACTGAAAGATGTATGTGCTATTATTATTATGCAATTAGCCGAAGTGTTACAAACAAGACGACTTCCGTGAAGGTAAGACCGATGAGCAAATTGGCTGATAAACAATAACAATGAGATTGACTCATAATCTTCCATTCTAATAAAATTCCCTGTAATGCTTATTGTACGCTGCGACCTTTGGAATATTTAACTGCAACGAATGGTCTAGTTGGTATTAAGTATTAACTGAGTTGGTATTTAACGTATTTATCCTATTCTATACGATTCTACATCATTTCTGATTTCCTGTTCGAAGGATTCCATGACGTTGCCCCTTCCCCCCTGAGACTGAACCCCTTATCCTGGATGCTGCAAAAAGGTGGCTTCAAGTACGCAATATTTGTCACGGGTTCGAGGAATCGAACCCTCAAAGCTGAGTTCTTGTACTCATCATTAGCCACTAGGCCACATTGGCCCAGTTTTGTTGGTGGTAGTTTTATAACTTCCATTTATCATAGTGAGTCAGAACTGAGAGACCTAAATCTGATAGGGAGTGTAGTACAACTGAGGCAGACAATTTGCTTAATCTGTGAATGCAATTATTGCATAAGCGCTGTTACATTCAAGACCAGCATCATCTATGCCGTGAAGCAGCAGCAACAATATCCAACAAAGGAAGGTAATTAAAGTTATAATTTAGTCCTCCAAATAAGCATAAAAGTTTACTGAATTTTTTAACATATTTTCGTTGATGTCGTTCAATACTGTGAAGTCCAGGCAAGAGGCAGCTGTCCTCACGCACATGGGGTACGCGTACAATTTCTACAAGGCTGGAGTGCAGAAGATATGGAGGTGTGCCAATCGAAGAGATCACACGCGTTTGGGAAGACTGCATACAGATATGGCAGGCACACAAGTCATGTATACGTTCGAAAACCACAACCACCCTCCTCAAGAGCTGAATGCATTAAACGCGATGTTCTCTCAAAAATCAAGACATCTGCCAAGTCATCAACCGAGTCAACAGCTGAAATCGTGGCAACAGCTGTCAAAAGTCCAAACGCCGTCAAGGCTATCCTCCCCGCGGTGACTTCGATCAAAAGGATCATTCAACACGTGCACCAACAAGAACTTCAAGGTAGCCTGACGAATCCCTCGAGCAGCTCAGGACTTGTGTTGGCAGAAGGTGCGACAAAGCTGACAACCGGCGAGCAGTTCCTCGAGTTTGATTCCGGCAACAACAATCAGCGAATATTGATTTTCTCCACTCAAACGAACCTCGAAACCCTTTCCCGCAGCGAGCACTGGTTTGCTGACGGGACATTCAAGTCCAGTCCATCCATCTTTGAGCAGTTCTTTGTCATACATGGCAGCGTGGATACAACTGTGGTCCCGCTTCTGTACGTGCTGGCACCAAACCGAACGACAGCAACGTATGACCGCATTCTTGATGCCCTCAACAACATGCAACCTGGCCTCGAACCCAACATAATCATGTCGAACTTTGAAGCAGCTTCCATCGAGGCCTTTGGAACCTCGTATCCTACAGCAAGGCAGGGGGGGTTGCTTTTTCCTCTACTCTTTGGCGCCACGTTCAGGAACTTCCGGATGTGCCTCACAACTACACCACAAAGCCTGATTTCACGCTTAACATGAAGCAAGTTGCCGCACTCGCCTTCGTTCCACCTGCAAAGGTGACCGAATATTACGACATCCTTCTCGACACAGAATTCTTCAACGTCAATGAAGAAATTCTATAACCTTTACTCGCCTGCTTCGAATCAACCTGGGTTGGAGGATTCAATCGTAGAAATTTGAGAAGATCGCCTCGTTTCGCCATCCCCCTTTGGAATTGCTATGAATCCGCGATGCAAGATCTCCACAAAACGAACTTTTGTGAAGGGTTTAATCGAGGCTTCATCTCATTGCTCGGTGTCAGCAACTCAACTATTTTCAAGTTCATTCGTGGTCTCAAAAAACAGCAAACTTTGGCTGACGTCAGACTGGAACAAATACTAGCTGGTTCGATTCCATCTATCGGTCGGATCAAGTACAAAATCCTTGCAGTGAAGGTGAAGAAGGTGGTCGAGAAGTTTGAGGCAGACCCTTCAAGATTTGGAGCTGATTATATTCGCGCTGTGGCTTGTAACTTTGACTTATCCGTTTAACGTTTTCATTCGGCTTATTTTATATTGTTTTAAATTTCATTTCATCTTTATGTATGATTTATGTATTTTATTTCTCGTAGTAGTCGTGGTCATAGTAGTGTTACGGTTCGAAGTAGTGGCGCGGCGCTGGCTGGGCGAGGTCTCTTTTCACAGCAGCAACGTGCCGTTGAACAGATAGCGTTTTGGGGTGAGTCTCACCAATTTCGTTCCTGAACTCCTTCTCGACTTGTTCCCAAATTTCAAGGGTCTTCGAAAGTTCTCCACACCAAAAATGAGTGAGGCCGAGCTGGAACTTTGACCACAGCGTTCTTACATCGCTATCGCCGAAGAGGGCAACCTCTTTTTCATGTACGTACTGAATCAAAATCAACGCCTGGTCCAAGTGGCCCAATTGTCTTAGTCTCAACGCTTTGTTGTAATTTGCACTCAAAACTCGGAGATCATTCTCGCCAAGAACTCGCTCAGCCGTAGGAAGAATTTCGTCAAATGCCAGAATCGCCTTTGCTGAGTCTCCCGACCTACTCAGTGCTTCGGCAAGCGTCAAAAGAATGTCCATTGTCAGGTCGTGCTCGGTGCCAAACTTTGATTTTGCAGTTGTAAGTATGGAATTCAAGATCTGGATTGAGTCGGAGTGTTTGCTGAAGAAATTTTGTTGAAGGATCTCGGCCACTCTGCACTTCATTCTCATAGTGTTTTCATGCTCCTCGCCGTAAAGCGACGTGTACAAGATCGAAGCTTGTTGCGAAATTGAAAGGCACTGCTCGAAGCTACCGTAATTCAGTAGAAAATAGCAAAGCCTGGAAAAGTAGCCCGGTTCAAATTCCCCATTCATTAATTCGAGTTGCCGTACTTGAGATGGAAATGAATACAAAGCGTGTGATATGCATTCTCTCGCGAGGTCGGAAAATATTCCCTTCTGCAACTCCTGGTCGATGGCTGACATAATGGGCAGCACGACGGCCGATTCTTCTTGCCCACTTAAACTTAATCTGACTACGTACTGTACAAGGCGGTGAATGAACACTTTCCCATCACTGACGTGCAGCATGGAAAATTTCGTCAGTAATTTCAGTCCAGGCTCCGTCTCGTCATCAAAAATGGTTCTCAAGAATGACAAACTGATCCAGTCTGGGTTCAAGTGGGATGCAGTATTAATTAACTTGATTGCGGATGCCCCGTCACTCATGTCCTTGATTCTTCTCAATGTAATTGCCCATGCTGTCGGATAACATCAGCTGGCTCCTTCACGATGCCGTCTACAATGCTGGACCATTTTCGGATTGCGATAGTGTCCTTGACAATCAAATCCCTGAGGCTGATAAGGATGGCCGATGCCGATTGCAAATCTGATGTGGCAGCAGCCATTCTCGCTGTAAACAAATGGGTAAGGCATTATTATGGGTTTTTAGACAATTCTCGAGCCCTGGGCGGCTTACCTTTTCGTTTCGTTGTTTCTGGTGGGCTATTCAGTAAACTGAGCACTGCCAAGTCTGATTTGACTCCGAGCAATGGAATTTATTATCTGGCATTTCGCACAGTCGGACAGGTGAGTGGATTCGTCATTCGTGCATGACGTGACCCAAGTGGCTTGGTGGAGTCGGACTGAGCTTTGCAAGCCCTGATAAGATAAAAATGGCATGGCGAACAACGTGATCAAAGCTTATCGGGAATTCACTTCGTGATATTGCTGAAACATATTCAGTTTGCAGCTTAGTGCAATGGGAAGATGATGGAGATATGAATGGCCACCGCGACGACGGTGTCCCAGTATTGCATCGCCGTGTTCTCGTCCAGCTTGTACACGCCCAGCACGACCTGAATGGGGCGTGCGACTCGGAGGAGCCTCTGATTAATGCGCATGCGCCGCCTATTCTTCCTCCGCAGGAGGAGGCCGTATTTCCAGGTGGCCAGCAGGTCCTTCGTCTTTCTGCTCAACATGCCAGCGATGCGGTAGGACAGCGTGCAGAAGAGGCCTGTCGTCAGACACATCGCAATGATCAGTGCCTGATCGTAGGCCGGGCCGACGTAGACAAATGCAAAGTAGAGAGTGAAGGCGGTCAGGACGTGGGAGCCAATCGCCATGTTGACGAGTAGACTCTGCGTGAAGCCGACGAGGAGCGTGACGATCGTGCACAGCCCGTTGTAGAGAAGCAGGAGCCTCGGGCCCAGGTGTGAGTCGAGCATTGAGGGCGAGCACAGCTTGGCGCTCAGCAATACGTGCAGGTACCAGCCGAACGACGTGATGAGCATGATGAGCACGTGGATCCGGATCATAATGTTCACTTGGATGTACGCGAATACGACGTAGGCGCCGATCACGAGAAGCACCAGCGCCCAGAACGGGGACTTGAAGTCCAGGAGGACCTCCACGGGCGCAAGCGCCTCCTGCAGCATGAGCATAACCGTGTCCGTGTAAAACAACGCAGTGGTGATAATGACAGGCGGGAAGAACCGAATCAGGAGGGTCGTCTCCAGGCGAATGATTCGGCGGATTCTCACTTCCGACTGGGCGTCGGCCGCGAGCTCGTCGGAGGTCCAGCGACTCGCAAACGGCGGCTGGGCGAGCCTGTCGTAAATCCGGAGCAGGGAATTGCTGAGAGCGATGGGCAGCTGGGATCGGTGAAGCCACCACGTGAAGAGGTAGTCGGACTGCATGCAGACGGCGTGCGCCGCCGTGAGGATCAGGAAGAAGGCGGAGACGGTGTCCACCCGCCCGGCCATGCACAAGTACACTGAGATATACACGGACAAAGCGAGCGCAACCTGAATGCAGAACGAAGCAAGGATTTGAAGGCGAGAGCGCCAAAAGAACGCGCTGGAGCTGTCCAGCTGCTCCGCACGCCGACGCTTGACGTTGACCCGAATCGGGAAAATGCCCAGCACGGCGGCTCGCCGCGTGGCCTCCGCAAAGACTTTGAACGTTTCCTTCTCAGGCAGCATTTCGGGATTGGAAAGCCTTGAAGCTGAAACTTGCAACAGCAACTGGAACTGCTAGGTGTTTACAGGAATTGCTTATCTGATCTGGAATCCAATTTTAGGTTTATAACTGACGACCGCCTACATTTCGATTTCCTCTCTGCTCATGCCAATTTACATGAAACAATTCATGTTCACAAAAAAAAATGAATATTTTATGACTTGGCTATCGGGTGCTGGACATGAAATCGTCGAGGTTTCCGCCTCGACTGGAGAATTTAATTAAATTCACACCATGCGCGGGAAAATTACGAAAAGTTGAATCGCTCCGCCGACGACGGCGTCCACAAACATGAGGACCGTGCTCTCATCAAGTTTGTACACGCCCAGCACGATTTGAATGGGCTGGGCCACTCGCAGAAGCCGCCGATGGAGGGCCAGGCGATGCCTGCCCCCAGCCACCACCACGAGGCTGTACTTCCAGCCGGCGAGCAGCTTCTTCGTCTCCCAACTCAGGACGCCAGCAATGCGGAGGCTCACGGACGCAAAGAGGCCGGTTGCGCCACACGTGGACACGATGAGCAGGCGCTCAAAGGCTGGACCTTCAAATGCGAAGGCGAAATATAGCGTGGCGGTTGTCATGAGCTGGGCGCCCACGGCAAGGCTGATGAGGAGGTTGGACAACCAATGCGAAATGAGCTGTACGGCTAGACGGAGGCTGTTGTAGAGAAGAAGCAGCTTTGGGGCCACGCGGGCGAGGCCGTGCCCGAGCACGGAAGGCGAGCATAACTTGACACTAAGCATGTAATGCAAGTACCATCCAAGCGTCGTGATGAGCATGACGATGATGTGAGAGCGGAGCATGACGGTCACGGTGATGTACACGTACGCGCCGTAGGCGACCGCCCCGCCCACGCCGCCCACCAGCCACGACGGGAAGGGTACGCCCAGCACGAATTCAAAGGGGGTCGCGAGCTCCTGTAGGATGTTTCCGATGCTGTCGAGGTAGAAGAGCGCCGCAGGGCAGAAAATCGCCGGGAAGAACCACACGAGCAGCTTCTCCTCCAGGCGGAGGGCTGCGCGGAGCTTCGCCTCAGTCCTCGCGTCTTCCCGCTGCTCGGAGGACGTCCAGCACCCTTTGAAAGGGTGCGGGTTGTTTTCGCTGGCGGTGCCACCGCCGTCGCCGTTGAGTGTGTCGCAAATCGAGAAAAGGGAATTCGTGAGCCCCGTCGGGATCCGCGACCGGCCAATCCTCCAGGTGAAGAGGTAGTCGGCCTGCATGCAGACGGCATGGAGGACGGTGACGATGATGAGGTAGAAGAAGACGGCGATATTGACCCGCCCGGCTGGGTATAAGTACGAGGAGACGTACAGGAACAGGCAGAGCCCCACCTGGATCCCGAGCGTCAGGAGAATGTGGAGCCTCGACCGCCAGTAGAATGACCGCGACCTGTCCAGCACGCCCTGCCGCTTCCGGACGGATGCACGGATTGGAAAGATCCCCAGCGCGATCGTCCGACGGGACGCTGCCGCGAGCACTTCAAAAGTTTCGGTCTCCAGCAGCATTCTGCGTTCTTCGAAGGTGCAGATTCAGAATGAAGGTGACTTTAGCTTTATTCTGAAATTTATCAAAGAGCTTTCAATTTCAATCTCAAGTTAAGAGCAAAACACAATCGCCCCAGAGCCATTGATTTAATGAAGCTTTTAGCGATAAGGCGGTGACGACGGTCGTGAGTCGCGAGTTCAGATATTCAGATTATTGGCCTTCGAACTTGCGAACAACAAGAAACAAGAAACACGAAGCAAGTGCTCAATAACAAAAAACACTAAACACAGGAAACAAAAACAGCTCCAGCAGCTGAATATTTTATCAGGTCGGTCATTTAAACCCAGTGCAGTCGCAGCGCATTAGTGTTTTACGTGAAAGTGAACGGTGAACGGTCCTAAAGCTTCACTCATCGGTCTTCATAATTTATTTACCCATTTGCATTCTTACTCGAAATTCATAACCAAAGTACCAGTATTAACAAACGGAGTTCAAGCACTTAACGGTCTTAAACCATTCGTGATGGGTGGGCTCCTTTTCGGAGCCGACTCGTCGAAAATCCGTCAATTATGAATTCGTTCTCGCTCGTTCGTGCACGCGACTGAATGAGACAAGTAGCAAATGCCCAGCATGGCGGCAGGGGGCTGCAGCCACCGCAAAGTCCCATCGTCCTTTAATAGAAAATGTCGCCCGTCTCCTTGATACGATGCTGGAGTCTCCGTCCGCTCTTGCTCCTCTTCGCTCGGGACCGGCTCGCTGCTGGCTCGTCGCTGTTGCTCGAGTGAAGAACGGCTTCATCGCCGCCTGCGTCCGCTCCGCCGAAATTCATGCCCCAAAAGTGGAGGGCATCCTCGCGTGGCGGGAGAAGGTCCAGAGCCAAGTCGGGCACGGGTGCGCCAGCTTCTTGCGGCACGGGTGAAGTGTTGGCCACCGCCACAGCCAAAACCAAGACTAAACTCATACTGAGGATCTGTGAAGATGAATTCAAGGTTTTAGAGATTGGGCGCGGAAAGAAATGATTTGGAAATCTTACCATGTTCATGTTTTCGTCTCGAAATTCGAATAATTTCGGTGTGAAGAAATCAAATCTTGTCTGAAGCTGGTGAAGATTTTCTGGTTGTAATGGTTGTTTTGTTGTCAACAAAGTGCTCTTGAAGTGATAACTGAGAAGATCAGCTCCAGCACGGATCTTTAAATACGATTCACAATTCAGTTCAGCCTTGTCTTTGTCTTTTGTTATTTAGCTCAAAGATGAGACTCTTCATGCGTTTATGTAATTGGAATAAGATTGATTTATGCTTTGTCATGCTAATCACCATTAAGAAGGTGTCAAGTGCTTTGGCTTTGGCGTGGCGTGACCGCGCGAATTCTTCGTCTTCGTGCTACGCGATGATCTCATACCCCAGAAGCAGAAAAGCAAAAGGCAGAGATCAGTCTGCTCTGCAAATAGACGAATTTCTAGAATAAACTTGCTCAAGCCGTTAATTACTCAATTAACAATTTAACACGCGCGGTGCAGAGTGCAGAGGAGGACAACAGCCAACAATAGCGGCGAGGCTCAGCACATTTGCCAATTTGCATAATAAATATGCGTAATAATAATGCTTGTATAATTATTGTTTGCGGAGCGCTGCGTGGGCCGCGGCCGTGTCCAATTGAGCCATTAACGAAGTGATGAAGATGACTTTTACTTCTGGAGATGCTCCTGAACAGCACTACCGAAATCTGCCCGCGTGGGAAGGTGCTCACTTCACTTCCGTGACCGGGCTCAGTCATTTCGCGCGTTAATTGGACAAAAGACGACACGAAAGATATGTCGGGCACATTTCCGATTTCCTACTTGTGAAGAAGGACCACTGCTATTTTGATTAGCGCGGCCCGACAAGACGAGGCATGAGTAATTGGCACCTACTGAGCGGTTCTACGGTTAAAACTCAAAGAGAATTAAGAAGAGCATCCGCCAGCATCCGGCCTTCACCCAAATTAATGGTCTTGTTTTCGATTTACTGATTTGATGTAGTCGCCGTCATCACGGCCTAAAAGTCCTTGTTATTATCGGAAAGAGACCACAATCGCGACGGAAGTTTGCACGACACGACAGTGTGCAGAATGCGATGACCATAAAACAAATTCTACCTGCTCAGCTTCAGTAACACACGATACCACATTACGTTCTCGATCTGTGCCAATTCCTAGATTTCAAGCTGACCAGCTCCAAAATGTCGCACACGTCGACTTCGTCGTCAATCTGCGCTTGGACGACGACCGTTCTCGCGATTCTCGTGCTCTTCACACTCGCGCAAGGCGTGGATGGTAAGTTAACTGACGGCTGACTGATAAATTGCAAATGGCAAGTTGATTGAACGAGCCTGGAATTTTAATTCCAATTCCTGCCATTGCTATCAGTGCGTTCAGGCCTGAAGTGCAACATTTGCAGTGTCATCAAATCCATCCACTCGCCCTGCAAAGTGATGCCGTGCAATTCGATGCGGGACGTGAATCACGCTCTGGCGTACCTCACGAAGCAGCACGGAATAGCCGACGTGTTCCCCGAACTGGTCTACAGCCGGAAGCAGTTTGTGTGCGTCCGCCTTGTGGGGAAAGGAAAAAGCGGAAGTAAATTTCAAATTGCCGTTGAGAATTTCTTGATTTCTTCTGCGCCTTTTGCTAAACATGGTACAATTTTTGACCACTGCATTGTAGGAACTGCCTTCGTCAGCAGCCACTGCGCTCCACGGAATTCCAATCATCCTCCTTCCGCCAAGCACTACTCGCTGAATTCGTACGCGATGGAGGAGCTGACCGCCATGAGCAGACGGCAGCCCGATGCGTTCATCCTCACGGAAATTGTCGAGAAATTGCACGGCGACGCTTACGTCTGCGATGACAAAGTTGGAAATGGGCCCAACTGTGGAGAAAAGGCGGTCGTGGCCTTGAAGCAGAAACAGAAGCATTAATTCCAGCGAGTGATTGCGAATTGCAAATTTACAATTTAATTTTTATTTCTGGACAGACATGTAATAAACTCAAATAGGCTACGACCCAGACTAAGACTGGTATCAGGCGGTTGGTCCAACAACCATGCGCCATGCCAAATTGTAGCCCGAAAAGTTCCCACTGCATCCAGAAGTGTCGCTGCGAATTTACCAGCTCCAGCTTTGATGACAAGAGCAATCAACTACAATCGCAAAGTAAAGAACCACCAACCAGTTAACCCAACATCCTTGGCGCTCTTTAGCCGCTGCTTTACGATTTCTTCTCGCCTCATCATCGTGACTACGACAAAAGTTGTCGATTCGTTTCCAGTGGGGTATAAAAGTCTGCCTGTCATGTTTACCACTATCCCAAACGCGTTCCTCGTTGTTTACCCCTTCACGTGCGTGGTGACACTCTCGTTCAGCCTTTTCCTGGTCCGCAGTTATAGCAGTGGTGGTCAAGTTAATGGTTTTTCATTATTAAGCAACCCCTCTGGGGCGCCTGTTCCATTTCATTTCAGGCTAGGCTCACGGTCTTCTTTAACCCAGGAACCTCCAACTTGCTAAGTTTGATGCAGACGAACTTCCTGTCATCGATTCCTCGACGTTAAACATCACCATTTGAAAATTGATCAGCGTGTTGGTCTGGAGAAACGCAAATTCTCTGTGGCAACATGGTGCCTGTCGATGCACAGGAAAGGCGGGTTTCACATTTTATTAATTTATTGAGCAGGATGATCATGGCCGTCGTTGTGTCGAGGTTTTTGTTATTCAATTTCGTCACCATTGTCGCTGCCAGCTAAAGTGCTCCAGTGACTTGATGGGTCCAAACAACAATTCGATGAGCTCAGGGTTCCAAGCAGTTAAGGTTCCGATATCCACTTCCAAATGATGCGAAGGGCCATTGAATGCGATGTGAATAAAGATTGAAATTGACAAACTAAATTGTGCAAAACACTTGTGCATTTCCAAAACCGGGCTGATGCAATAGTCAGCCTTCGACTGCACAAAAGTTTTTTTTCTATTTACAAATCTTCTGGTCCTGGACAACCGTCATGTTCAGTACGTCAGGGCTCGAGCTCGGCCTGCCATCGCCACCGGCACTATAATGGGCTGCACAGCTT
This sequence comes from Mesaphorura yosii, assembly GCA_009869945.1. Taxonomy (NCBI): domain Eukaryota; kingdom Metazoa; phylum Arthropoda; class Collembola; order Poduromorpha; family Tullbergiidae; genus Mesaphorura; species Mesaphorura yosii. The sequence goes on along the minus strand of WIXG01000893.1, from coordinate 656 downwards.
CAGCACCATGCACAGTTTCGAAAGAGTGCGGCCAAATACCAAATATTAGAAACTAAATTCGAGTTAATTCCAGTTACAGAAAATTTAATCAGTATGCGCTAACTTTCATCAAAGATTTTGAATTATTCGCGCAAATAAGTACACGAGTTCTCAAGGCCTCAAGGGATGGCGATGAAGAGGACGACGTGGAGTCCAGTCACCTCCGAAAATTTGTCGTATGTGCGCTGCGGCTACGGTTGCGGGGCTCAATTGGCCAAAATTCTCAGTGTTTCGTTTGGTATATGATTTGCGAGCATTGGCAAATTGGCACGCTCGGATTACGTAATTTAATAAAATACAAAGGCGCAACACAAGCCGTCACAGCCAGACCGGTTTATCCCCAAACCGGGTCATAAATCTTGGACTATCCGTCTCGATTCTGGTCACATTGACTCCGCGGCCGCTTCACGTGCGACTCGTGCATGCATGTCTGCCTGTGCGTTCAGCACTGGAGTAGTTGCCATGCGGTCAGCTCAGTCTCTGTCCGGCTCTGTCCTTAGTTGCATGTTGCCATGTTTACGTACGCCGCACTAACTTTCAGCTCCGTCGCCCTCCTCGTGCAATGGTACGCGCGCGAGTGGGCCGCCCAGGATGCACGTGCCTGGTTCCGTGAACTC
>WIXG01000892.1:0-17049 GCA_009869945.1 Mesaphorura yosii | reverse complement strand
CTGGAAAACCGCAGCCTTTCGGAAGCCAAGCTGGCTAATGTGAGTTTGATCCAGAAATGTCGGATTCTTTCTTGATGGGATTCGAAGTTATTAATAACTCGTCAAATCTGCCATGCCACACGCCACAAGCCGTCACGCCAAACTTCGCCGCCGCCGCGGCGGTAAGAAAGTAAAAAGCGTGGGCTGTGCTGTGGTTTGATCTTTGTACTTTAGTTTTAATTCATTAATGGAATCCGTAACTCCGTAACGGATTTATAAATAGAATCTCCTTTCAAGATGCAAAATGCAAAGCAAGTAGTGTAGTGATAAGCAAGTAGCGATAATGCAAATATGAGAAAAGAGCACCTGCGTCTGATAGAATTAGATTTCCATTACGTAAAGTACTCTTTTGTGGTTGGTGATTAGTGATTAAGATCAATGAATGGAGATGCTTGCTTGAGGTTTGTAAGTCCACATTCTCATTTCTTGTCTTGTCTGTCATTATCTTAATAAATCTTGTCATAATCTTATTAATGGTAATCAGATTCAGTGTTTCAGCGTCCGGGCATTTTCTAATCTTCTCGTCTTGTCTGATTCCAGTGCAAGAAAGTGAAAAGAGCCAAGAACTTCACCTGGTGCCTTGGGAATCCAACTTCTTCCTTCCACTTCCAACTCGGCCGTGCCGGTGCTGGGCGCCTGATTGATATTAATTCCTCAAGTTTAAGTTTACTTCGCCTAATTTGTAATCTGTCACCTTGTTTGTGGCCAGAACTCCAATTATGCAGTGGCACGTTTCTAATTTGTAACTTAGTCCTGAAACCAACTGGAATTGGATTTGTGGTCCACGATTCCGAGTTTCCAAGTACAAACTTTGTTTACTATACGATTTCCAGGATCTCGAGTGGTGAGGTGTGGGTCACGAATTTGGGCTGCTGGATGCCACCTTCAACTTCAGTCAACCTTTTGCTCCTGAAACTTTATCTTTGGAGTGGTGCCGTGCTTAAGCCTCGACCACAAATGTCAACATTTGGAAGGAATTGGCATAGTTTTCAGTTTCCAGGTAAGAATAACTTGGAAAGGAGTTCCAGGAAGGTGGCGGCGATGTGGCTTTTCGGTCAACTAATCAGCAATTCGGTATCCAATTGCCTAATTTGCCAATTAGTACTGGAAAACGAAGATGCCCAACATTGACTGTCGACTGGCCGCGAAGGCGTAGGCGGCAACCAACGCATTAAACATTTACAGCGGAAAACGTCCTAGAAGACATTTCCAATGTAAGTGTAATGAAATACAAATACTACAAGCTAATGTACGCGTAAGGCGTAATTGAATACTGTTTACCTTTTATTAGCCAGCTCTTGGAAATACCTGGAAGAAAGGTGCGATGGCGCTTTGTGGAATTCTTCACTTTCCACCATGCCAAGTCGGCGACGATTCTTCAAAGGACGCGCTACACAACAACAATAATGATAATGACAAGGATAACATAAAATTACTTTTTGCTGTTTTATGTAAGGCAATAAACTGAAGTGCGTATTTACCTGGAGTGGCATGTCCCTAGAAGAAAAATATTTAGATAAAATTAATATACGCGTGACGCAGTTGAAGTCGACAGTTTTTTTTTGCTTGAAGTCTCGTTCCGTTTATTTAAGACTCACGTCGACGCGTAATTTGATTACAATGTTGTTAAATGTCACTTTTCGTAAGTGCGTTTACATTTGCGTTTTTGTACATTTTTTTTGCATGAGAATTCGCTTTCGCATATTTGTCATCCGTCCGCGGGGTGTTTTCAGCCGCTCCAGTCGCAGTCGCTCGTCTCGGCCGACCTTGGAATTGAAGGTAAAACTGAAATTTGAAATTTAGACGCGCAGGTCGACGTCCGAACTTCAAAAGCAAATATTTAATATCGACTCAAACATTTAATACGCAACGAGTCAACGGGCGAATTGCGAAGTGAATAGCCCACGGTGAAACGAAATGAATGTATTTATTACTCATCTCTTTCGAGAATTCAGAAATATTTCATTACCCAGGAAGAAGAAACTTTTGGTCCTTTGTCATCAATTCTCCAAAATGTTCAAACGCTCGCTGACAGACGCCAAACTCTGAAGCGAGAACGAAGAAATGAAAGAAGAGCGGACGACAAGAAATGTGAAATGTACAAACTTGTCGGTATTCGCAATTTGCGAATTTCTCATATCATATTTCTTGATATGACGAAGGGTAAGAATAATTTAATGGGACGAAGTTTATTGTAAAACACAAAAGGTTTCAGCATAGCTAAAATTTAGAAAACAGCAGCAACAACTGAAATCTGATCTTTTTCCCATCGTTAGCAAATGGCGAATCCGCTTCTTTCGTTTTTGAAGGGGAAACCTGTCCAAATTACAGCGCTTTCATAGCCTGAAGCAGGGTGTGAAAAAATCATGATTTTTTCGAAAAAATCCGATAATTATCCGACTAGCCCTTAACAATAGGGGGTCGAATATTTATCGGATAATTATCAGCGCACCCTGGCCTGAAGTATAAAATTACACATTAACATAATGCAGCGCTCCATGTTCGCATTCTCCTCTTGAAACGACTTTTGTTTCATGTTTCGCTTTCAACGGGCAAGGCGAAATCACTATTGTCATTGCCATCATGATGGCATTTTCGGCTCCTGCTCCAGGCCAAGCCGAGTCTCAGTGCTCAGGCTCCAGGCTGCGGCTGGAGAATCCGGAATTTTTCATAATGCAAAGTGCACTCGTTAATTTAGTTCGCTTTTCGCGTTTCGCGTTCTACGCGTACGTGATGAAGATTTTATGAGCTGAAGCTCTCACTTGTCGGATGCTTGCAAGCTGCGATTTTTAGAAGCGAGTTCATTTTCTGCCTTCTTTGAGCTCAGTCTCAGCTTCAAGCGGTAAGTAAAATCCCTGCATGCACCATCAAAATTAGAACTGGGAGCCAGGGATTTAATGACAGGCCATTAAAAATTAAGTCCACAAGCCCCGAAATGTAGTGGGTCGCAATAAAGCAGGATTATTGCACATTTTGGCCGTGAACGTGAACTCCAGCATGGTCACACGCCAAATCCATTGTCTTGTCTTGTCCTACCTTGCCTTGCCATTGTGTCATTGTGTACAGTGACAAGTTCATTAATTCCATTATACAGCAGTGCCATTTGGCTGGAGAGCCGAGATTTCTTTGCTCCAGCGGAAAAGCACCAAGCAGCTAGGCACAAGCCACAAGCACCACTTCAAATTCGTCTTATTTTCGTTCTCTGACTCCTAGCACTTTACTTCCAGGCCAAGCATGTGTGAATTACGCCATTGAATATTAATGAGCCGGAGAGAAATCCATCCAACTTGGATCGCTGCCGCTCCCCAGGCGGGAGCTCGAATTGTATTTGTTTTTATTAGCTGACTCCGGCCATTTCATTTACACTGCATTGCATTAAGTTTCATTCGCAATTCGCAGGGTAGCAAGTGTCACGTCGAATTCGAATTCGACGTACGGAGCTTCTGAGCTGAGGATTAAGCGAATGCAAAGCACTGCACTATGACCTCCAAAGCTCTTCTCTTTCGCAGGCGCACACGCACGTGGCGTGGCAGTTCGTTGGTGAATGGTGAAAGTGATTACAGTCTAAATCTGTAACGTTACAATGAAACGACATCAGCAGCAGGCAAGCAGGCTTGCGTGCTGGCTGGATTTTGCGAAGAGATTAGGAGACAATGACACAGATTCACTCTGTCACCCAAAATTTGATAAACGTCAAGCCAGAAGCTTGCGAGTCGTGAGCAAGGCTGGCAATGGAAGTCTCGGCTTTGTGAAGGTGGCGGTGACGGCCAAGTTTGTTTATTATAATCGCTTTCACTGCTGTTCTCGCTGACAGCCGTCAGCCGACAGCAGCTTGGCAGGTCGGCTAAAGCTCCAATCGGCTGTGTCGTGCTGTACTGGATTTTTGTTCGCGAAGGCCAAAAATGCGCGGAGCAGTTCCAATTTCCAAATCAGGCCTGGCCTGAGTATCTGCAAACATGCAATTTAATTTATTTGTTTACCTGCATTCCATTCTGGGGCCATTCTGGTTCGTGTAGGAGAATTCCATAAATATTAATTGCTAATTTCGCCGAGGAAAAGACTTGCAACTGTCAGCTGTTAAGCGGCACAGCACGGCACAACGTGCATGCATGATGTAGAATGCAGGATACAAGCTTTAAATTCCAATTCCTGGTCATTCTTTGTTCGGCACGGCAAAAGTACGGCACGAAAGCCGGAGAAAGCAACAGTTTCGAGATTGGATTCTCGTACTCGAAATACCGCACTTACGGGACTTACGTGCAATATTTCATAATAGACATATTTTCTCATTTTCCCAGCGCGAGCACAGCACAAAAGATACACGATCCAGAAGCAATAGGAAGAGAGAAAGCAGCAGGTTGTTGCTGTCGCTGGAGCCCGAACAATGCAATGCCGCTTGCGCTGGTTTGGCTGGAGAAAGTTACCAAGTTTCATGACCCAAGTGTATCTAAACTCTAAACTCCAGCCTGTCTGCCTGTTTGCCTGCTGCTTGCGATTTCGACTGCGATTGAGAAGCAGGAACCCAACTGCAACTCGTCCGTCTCGGCTTGGGACTCTCTTCACAGAGAATAACACGGCACAGTAGTCGGAATTGTTTCGACGCGAGCAGATGAACGACCCGCGACGCGATTTCCCATTTCGCGTCCTTTCCTGTGAGACCGCATCCGCCGTGGCGTCAACCGCAAATTCACCGAACTTAATTCGTTTCCGTTTCCTGTTTACACTTTTCGGGGATCGGGCGGGGTCTCCTCATAAAATATTTGCAGCTTAAATTTGGAAGCCCCTCATTCGTAAGCCTTTCGCAGTGAAAATAGTGAAAAGCCCTTCTGCCAATGTGGGGAAAGTGAGAAAGTTGGCAGAGACAAAGAACTTTGGCTTGGCTTGGATTGGCTTTGTAGCGGCTACGTTGCGGTGCAAATTGCGAATTGCAAATTGCCTGAAGGACAGATTGTCATTTGCATTTGTCCTTCTGCCGGCACGGCGGCATCGAGCTCCACTGGAAAAAGGGATTCGGCGATAATCCATGCACATTACTCAAATTGAACCTTCGCCAGACGCGTCGAAGCGTGTGGTCGTGTGGCATTGGCAGTGGATCAATTTCATGGATTCCCGGAATTCGTAAGTATTTCTCAACCTCTCTTTCGAATTAGTATTCAGAGAAAGTACGTCTTGGATATTAGTCGCAGTTTAGCAGCTTAGCAGCACTCTTGCAACTTCACGTTCGTGAAGTGAATTGTATGCTATTGAGAATGACGAACAATGGCTTTCTTCTCTGAAGAAGTCGCCGTGCCACGTTGCCAGCAGACAGCCTGCCTTTGCCTTCAGAAGAACAAAGCTTGCTGTTCGACAATTCAGGTGGGTAGCCAGGCAGATTGCAAAATTCTTATCTTCTTATCAAATTCGCAAATTCTTTATTCTTTGTAGTAGTTCAAGTACTCAATTCTCTTCTCTTCTCAATTCAAAGTTTCTTTGAAGTTCTCTCGAAACGAGACGAGAAGAGATGCGAATCAGTCAAGCCAAAGAAATTTTTAGTCCGGCCGGTGCCGGTCTGCTATTGAATTTCTGTTCAGAAGCCCTGCCCTTGTTAACCTTAAAGTCTGGTAACTGAATTCGTTATTCATTTTTGTTGCAAAGAGCCTCTTAAATGTGATTAGCCGGGAGCCAAAAGGTAGGCAAACAGGCAGCTAAGAGCCTGGCCGGGCTGCATTTTCTGCTTCTAAGAAGAAGCCTTAAAGTGGAGCTGACAAGTAGAAAATTGAAGCAATTTAATGCATACAGGCTGTGGCTCCACCGTTTTTCCATACGGCAGGTTCGCAGGGGTCTAATCATTACTGACACTGACGCTGACGAAAGAGAACTTGAGCCTGCTGCGTGCTACCCGTCAAATAATGGAAAAAATGCGATTACTTTTCACAAAAGCAAACGAAAACCTGTTATTAACTTGCATTACTATCGTCAATTCTGCACTTTGAGGCGATGCCAAGTGCATTGACATGCTGGCAGCGGCTCCGGCTCCAGGTGGCAATGGAAATTTATAATCTGTCGTTCTCGTTCTCGTTTCAAGTTCGAAAGAAAAGTTCCTTCCAGGCGAAGGCTTCGTTTTGGGTATTGCGTCTTGCGGTCGCGGTCGTCCGTTCAATCAGTTGTCAGTTCAATGTCAGGCTTTAAACTTTTTTCTATTCTGCAATTGAATTCTGCTTTCTGATTCTTCTTAGCACGGACATAATTGAGTTTATCGAACCGAAAGCACAATGAACGTAATTACGCGTAGGGCAGGGCGCCAAATGGACTTTGCGGGCTCATGATTCAATTTTCTTAGAAAATGCGCTGCGCTGGAAAGAAGAAGCCTGTTAATGCGCGCTGCTCTTGCGTAGTTACTTTTGCTTCGTGGCTCAATTAAATCCTATTCTTGTCCGCCTTGTCAGTGACAGTGACCGTGAAATATGGCCGTGAGAAGACCGCCAGGATTCATAGGTCCTTAATTTTGTGACAGCGCCGCACGCCGCTTCGAGCGCCTACACGCGCAAGCGCCCAAGTGCCAATTATTTACTCCCGAGCGGCTGCCAGTCGAAATCCTTGATTTATCGAAGCAAAGTCAGTCGGCAGTGCAGCGAAGTGCGATTGCGATTAATGACGTCTTTATTGTTTGTTCATCCGAACATGACACAGACACACGAGCACAAGCACATAATAACTATAATAATGAATGAAGTGACTTGTGATTGTGAAGCTTTCATTTGTGGCTTGCTTGGACGATTTCATTTCGGGGAAAATGATTGATGACGAAGGTTCCTGCTGCCGTGCACTAAACTAAACTCGGCTCATTGGATTAATAGCTCAAGGCTGCATTGCACGCGAAATGCAGGAAAGGAAATGAAGCGAATGGCGATCAAAGGATAGGAGTCAGTGAAGGCAGAAGGCAGGCAGCACAGCAATTAAATCATCAAATAAGAAATACCTTTGATTTGGGCCGATATATGATATTTGATGCTGCAAAAAGCAAGGCAAAAGGCAAAGCTGTCTGAAAATGAAATGCGTGAAAAACGAATATTGAATGAGAGAAATATCACGAAATATCAGCGGAAGTAATTACAGAAATCAAGTTTCCGAAATGAAATTCCGCCATAATCGTAATCGTAATGCAAAGGAAGGGCAAAGGCAAAGGCTTCACGCGAAACGAAAAGGAATAACGGAACAAACCTTCGATGCAAGCTGCAACGCAATCCGATTTGTGATTTGATTCGGGCAAGCGGGTTCGCCGGTTGAAGTTCCATAAGTTCCATTTCCATGAATTCATACAGCTCGAACGAACCGTAACGAGATTGCGTTCGAATTCACGTCCGTATAAATGCTAAATGCGATAATGCGTAATCCCTTTTCAGGGCGCGCACGGTGAAAGCAAGCAATAAGCAGTAAGCAAAATCAATGATGGCAATACGCATACACATGGCGTGGGTTTGTTGAAAAGATTTATCCGTCCATTATACGAACGCTGGCGGAAAAGTCATCCATGAATAACGTTGGCCTAGATTTTAGTTAAGCACGGGAGCATTCCAGTTACAGCAAATAAATACGGTCAAGCACATAAACAAGAAGACATCCGGACTGCAATTTTATTAAAATTCACAAGGTTTTCACGATACGCACGAAAACTAAGCACATTTTCTTAGAAATTGAGCGAAGCTTAAGTCGCAACATAATAATTCACTTTCCTCGATTTTGGGTTTTGAGGGGTTTAAGTTTTAAAACATTTTATCCAATGTCGAGCACGGAAATCTGATTATCTGCTCTGATCAGGATCAAAAATGTAAAGGAAACTTTCTTGAAGCCAAACTCGTCTTCGTCAGCCTTGCCTTTGTTGGCTTTTAGGATTTGCACTTATGATAATAGAATTTCAGGTTTCAGCTGTGCGAATTGCGATAAGACGTCGACTCTTACTTGCTTGACTGTTGACGTGAGCACGAGTTAGTTTATATTATATTGTAATGCATAATGCGGGCATAACCTTGCTTTCTATTCATAACGGCAGTGGCAGTGTGGTAATGGAAGTTTCTTAACAAGTTTGAAGTTCAACATCAACACTATAACAAGAAAGTCTATGATGGCATAATGAAAGTCGAGTAATGTCGTTGTATTCGTAGTCGTTTGTGCGGTAAGCAAAAGGCTGGCAGACTCTTGAATAAATTATGGGCATAAGCAAAAGTACACATATAAGCGCCAAGTACATTAAATTACATTGCTGTTTTGTTGTTTTATGGATTCAGCCTCTGAGGCAGCAGTATTTTAGCATGCGAAAGGCTCCTGGAAATGAAACTACGTAAATTCAGTTTCGGCGGCGAGGCGTCGGCGGTGCTTCTAGTTTTCGGCATTCAGAGCATTATTTATGACACTAATTTCATGTTTCACGTGAAGCATGCATGAATACATGTTCAATGCCCGTATTTTACATTTTGAAGTACTTTCCACTTGAATAGTAGTAGCAGCAGCAGCTCGAACGATGTCGCAGTCGCATTATGGAAAAGAAAACACGACCACCTTGATTTTTATTGCTTGCACGCATAAAAGTGAAGTGCAGCGCAGGTTTTCATAAGGCCAATGCCAAAAACATACGTACGTCGTATAATGGAAATAGAATAGATTACAGCAGGGAATATCTTTTCCATGTTCACGTTCACGGAATTAGGACTCAGGACACAAAATGCAATTACCAACAATTTCGTGAGACGCGATACGCGAAGCGGTGAAAGTATTGGAAAAAATACTCAGAACGAGCAGAAGCCTATGAGCAATAGAGCCAATTTTAATAACTTTCGAGTGCCCTCGAGAAGATTCCGCTTCTGCATACGGGTAATAAAATAACATACGTTGCGCCAAGAATTTCAATTAACAGCTTCATTGCGGCGTTACGCCGCCTGAAGGTGACATTTAATTTTGAGGCAGCCTAATTTTTATTGGTCGTTTGAGCTCGAGCACAGAACAGCACGTTTTGGGGTTTCGCCGAGTCGAAATTAATGCCATCAATTTCCGGACGGACAGTGGGCAGTTGCCGGATTGTAATTAAACGTGAGTTCGAGTTCCAGCTGAATTCTGTGGTTCTGTGGCCTTTCTGTATAGGAAATTTTTTCAATGCAGTGCATTGTGCACTCAGATGAGACGAAATGAAATCGAAATTGAGTTGAGTAACCGCAACTGCGAAACGTGAAAAAGCGGAACCAAAAATACACGAAAACTACATTTCGATTCGCTAACCGTGTTTGTTTGCTTAAATTAATTTTCCGTTTTCCGCGCTGCACAAAAGATTACAAGTCCAAACAAGCAAGCAAAGCACTGATCAAGTTTCTCTATTAAAAGAGCGATCTCTTCCGCGGACTGCAAGTTGCAATTCGACATTCGAGTTATTTATAGTTAACATTGTATGGTTGCATTCATTATTATTTACTTTTACTCGCCCGTCTCGCCGTTTAACATGCAGAAATGCAAATCTTTTTCTTGTCTTTGATATCAGGGAGAAACTCTTCCTTTTGGCTTGGCGTCATCATTTTTCACCTTCGTCCAAGAATCAATCAATTGCATTTCGCACTTCCTCGAAACATTCGTGAATCGTGATTTCCTCATTTCCTCGACACTTCGAGTTTACCAACTCAATTCTGGAATTCCGGTGTCAGCGCCAGCGCATAGTGCAAAAACTGAAAGCAAGAGTGTAAAGTCTGCAAAGTTTTGGAGTACGTGTGCAATTCTCAACAGACTTCTAATTTTGCGATTCGCTCAAAGGAAGAAGAACTCGACTGAAGTGAAGTGGCTAGTTTTTGAATGAAATATTAATCACTGTTTGCTGGCTGGCTGTTTGGCTGCTGGAGGATCCTCGGCGGAGTTGTGAAACTTTGCTTTACTTTACTTGGCCTTCGCGTTTGGGGGCCTGACTGACACCAGCCACTCGATTGCTGCGACCGTGAGCTAATGTAAATGTAAATCTAATGGAATTCTGGTTCATGGTTGGTTAAACAAATAGCAGCACCTTCACTTCAAAGTCAAAGAAGTCAGAGTCTGGAGTTGGAGTTCTGGAGAATCTGGACATTAACATAAAGCTGACGCTGGCACTGCAGTGCTGAAGAATTAATTCAAGAATTCAAGGTCACCGCAGCCGCATGGAAGTTGCTTCATTCATCGATCATGGTTCATTCATTTGGCAAATTAAGAATGGCGAACGGTGAATTGCAAATTGCTGAATTAATTTCATCGTATGAGAAATTTACGTCAACTCAACACATTCTCGACTTGTGCTGACAGAGACTTGACTTGCCTTGGCTCCTTTTCCACTTTTAATCTAATTACAAACACGTTTGCAGTTTGCAAAAACAAATTCCAGCCTGACTCAAAGTTTCCTAGTTTTCTTGCATTGCAAAAATTAAGAAATTCGCCATCTGCAGAAGCAGAACCAAAAGGCAAAAGTTCTTTATTACTTGTGGACGTGGATGGATGTGGATTGCAATAATTCATTGGAAGCCTTGATTGCTATTTACTCTCCAGTCAAGCCTGAACCGAAACCGAACCAAATACAATAGAAGAAGAATTCTAATTCCCCGCAAGTGCAAAGTGCGAAGTTTACGAGATTCAAGACTCAAGACTCCGTTGATTAGTTTCATCAGACTGTTGACAAACTTTGACTTTCGTTTATGAATTTCCAATTCAACGAGCCGAATCGAGACAATGAGAAAATGGAACAGCGGCGGAACGCCGTCGTCGTCAACGACAGAACTCAGAACCGAGCAGAAAGCGAAAATCATAAAACTGAGCTCGGAAATTTTAATGAGCTGGAAACCTAATCAAGGAAGGAACAAAAAATAAGGTCAAAGTGGCGTAAAATTCCCAGAAGCAGCAGCCAAACTCCTGATCTGAATTTATTATTGCCCTTTCGCACGCTCTCTCCACAGCCAAACCAAGAAAGATGGATTTTATGGACGATTTTGATGGTGATGACTTTGGTGGGCTGTTAATCAGCGACGGAACAAAAGACGAGCACGAGCGGAAGTTTATGAACGTGATGAACTTCACTGACGAGATGTACGAGGTCATTCAGGACGACGGGAGCGATGCGTCGATGCCTCCGCACCCGTGTATGGACTCCATGTACGAAGTGGGCCGGACGTACCGCTCCGTGCACGGCTACATTTCGCTCCTTGTCTGCATCGCGGGAATCCTCATGAACATCCTCATCATCATGGTCCTCACCCGGAAGGAAATGTGCACTCCGATCAACCGGATGCTCACCGCGCTCGCGATCGCCGACATGCTCGTGATGATCGAGTACATTCCCTTCACCCTCCACATGTATATTCTGGAGCGCCCCAACCACGAACGGTTCTCCTACGCCTGGGCAGTGTTTGTCCTCTTCCACTCGCACTTTACGCAGATCGTCCACACAATCAACATTCAGCTAACCATCACGATGAGCATCTGGCGGTACGTCGCGCTGAAGGGCTCCGGCAAGACTTCGAATTACCTGACGTTTTCCCGCTGCAATCTGCTGATCCTCCTCGCGTACACGTTCCCCGTGATTGTCTGCATCCCAAACTACCTGACCTTCTCCATCTACCATTTCGAACGACTCTACCTCAAGACACCGTTCCATTTCATTCTGAAGCGGAAGGAAGTCTCGCACATGAAGAACTTTCTCGAGCTGTGCCGACACGCAAGCACAATCATGCGCACGCCGATGGACTGCGAGCAGGTGGTCGTGAAGCAGGACTGGTACACGGTGGGACTGAGCCGGCTGGCCAAGGCGAATAATGAACTCCTGCACCGCATCAATTTCTGGATCTTCTCCGTGTTTGTCAAACTCATCCCGTGCGTCGTCCTCACCTTCTTCATGTGCTGGCTGGTCAACGTAAGTAACATGTAACGGGCAGCCCAGAGAAAGTAGACAGAAAGTAGCCGAAGCCCGAACCCAATCTCCCGTCGTGTCCTGTCTTTTCAGGATTCATTCAGCCATTCAGGCGAAAACTTTTTTCTGCTCTTCCCTTCTGCAGCTGCTTTTCTGCCCGTGCAATATTTTCTTTCAACTCATACAGCAGTAGAGCAAGGCAAAGGCGAAATAATGAAAGCACTAGCACACTGGCACACTGCTGAATGAAATGGGATAAAATGCAATATTAATCTGTCAACTTCATTTTTCCGTTTGTCTTCGCACAGCATTTGAACGAGGCACCGAGTGCCGAGGAAAGAGGCGAGAGGATTAGCGAGATTGAGACAATAGAAGACGATTCATGACGACGCGACGATTGTTTGCTGCAGACTGCAGACGTAATCACAAATGAGAGATTTAAGTTGAGTTTGAAAGTAAAAGCCGGGAAAGACGAGCGACAGCGGCCAAGACAGATAGACGGATAATATTGCATTAGACACTTGATGACAGGCTGGGCTCGGCCGAATCATTTATTTCACTTTTCGCAAGCCCTTGCCGTACGCGTTCGCGAAACTTAAAGTCTCATGGGATTAGAGTTAAGCCCCCGCAACTGCCAACTCGCAACTTTCAGAGCGCCGCGGCCGCCGGCTCTCGGCTGGCTCCAAGGTCAAAATTATGCTTTTTGCCGGCCAAATCCAATTTCTCCTACTTTAATTTCCACTTTTGTCGAATAGTCGTCTTTCACAGAAGATTTTCGGAAATTTGCGAATTCCCAAAAATATGAATCCGATGTCGTGCATTATGAATGAATCCAGGAATCCATCAGGCACTCAATTCGGCGTCGGCGCGCCTGCCCAATGAGATTTGTTTTGATTTTTAAGTCGAATTCAGCGTCAGCTTATTGCATATAAATAATCGATTGAGTCATCAATACACTGCTTGCTTGCTGACTTGAATATTTTTACTTTTTGCATGGAGCATAGCAAAAATTGAAGAATCGCACAAGCCCCTGGAATGCTCACTTTTTATGCAACATATGTTCATGTACGCGTACGGCCGCGACATCGTATTTGCATATTATTAACATTTTATGTACTACCGAGTACCGATTCTGATTTTGAATGAATCGATATTTACATTTAATCGCAAGGCAAGTCAATTGCAGAATCTTACATGCAACGATCGAGCAACGAACAGATTTTAATTTAACAAGAGTACCATTGACATTGCCATTTCGCGTTCACATTTGGCATTTTTTTGCCATTGAAAGGAAAATTGTATTCGTATGCGCGCATTTTAATTTGTGTCCTGCATTTGGCATTGAGCTGAGTTCGGTTCGGCAGTTGGCATTCTGAACGGCACGGCACGGCACGTAGGAGTATAAATCCATCAAAACTTCGTCCGAGCCGTCCGCCCGCGTGCCCGTCTGTGTTGCGTGCCCTTTCCGGCCTTTACCTTAATACCTGCCATGAATTTCTTGTTACGGGCTTAGAATTTCAATTCAACGGAGAGCGGAGGTCGCGGCACTGTGCGCAGGGTTTTAAGCCAATTGAGATTACTTTTCCTGCCTGCCCGCGCCGTACGGCCTCAGAGGGCTCATCTGTCGGCGTTGTCGTGTCATACATCTGTCCATTAAGTATTGAAAGCATATCGTGAAAGTAAAAATGCTACCCAGAAAAATCATAAACTTTTGTATTTTTTCATATGCAAATGTTCAGCGAACCAGCGAAGGAAGGAAGGCACGAAGAAAATGAAAATCTATGTGCCTGACGCGCGTGGCGCGTGTTTTGTATTTTCTATTGAAATGAAATGCAAAAGTTGTGTTTCTCGAACGCGAACGAATGAAGTGAAATTTATTCCCAATAGATATCATGCATAAGAATCAGGCCAGGCGGGTAGGCAGGAAGGCAAGCGGCCGTGAAATGGATTCTGGCATGGCAGATGTTGCAGTTCCTTGGAGTCTTAGTTTAGTTTAGAACATCCGAACTTTATTATTATTGCAGTGCAGCAGTGCGATGGCGATGGTGATGGCGATATTGTTACAGATGTCTTGTCTTTCTTATGTTACACGTGCCCAAATTTGTATCCGTGAATACGCGCAAAGGTGCCGAGCCATTTTGGGATATGTAAATTGTCAACCTGTCGTAAAACCGTAAAAGCGGTCTATATGGATTCAAATTACGCGCGCGCTCGTGTCAGGCGTAATTAATCTGTCTATCTCCTGTCTTTTTATTCCCTTTCAGGCTCTGTACAAGACGAAGCGCCGCTACAAGATGCTCCAGACGACGAAGCAGCTGGCCACCGTCCTTGAAGCAGCCGAAGCAGAAAACAATTCATTCACGAGGATGAAACGCGTCCGCTGCAACAGCGCGCACGCCCACAATGGCAGTGGCAATGGCGGGGCGCTGCTTGCAGTCGGCGTGCTAGCGGGCACGGACATTGGCAGCGAGAATTCGTCGATGATGATGCAGGAGGTCATGCTGCTCAGCCCGGAGCTTCGGAAGGAGCAGAGACAGCAGCGGCTATCGTGCCCCAACACGCATCTGGAGCCAAACTGCCTTGGCGTGGACCATGATCACCAAGAAACGACCAACGCACAACTCTGCGGCGGCGGCGGGGCATCGCCGTCGCCTGGCGTGTCAAGCTCGTTCCTGCATCCGCTGCAGGCGTCGCCCAACACGTCCATCCTCACGATGAACGGCTCTTGCTCCAATATCGACAATAATGGAGTTTCTATCTCTGTCTATGGCTCCACATCTCAAATTAATGCCGAAGTCGACGCGGACCCAGCGTCGGGCAATAATGAAGCCAATAACGTGAGCTCTGGAAATGCTCCAGGCGGCTCGGGAAGACAGGTCATAAAAAAGAAATTCTCACGCCGAAACCTGACCCGTGTCTCCTCTCTGCGAAAGGGGAGATGTCACCGTGAATCGTCTGCTTCAGCGACGGGCAATGGCAACGGCAATACTCAAGCAGGGTGCTCGCAAGGCCACGCCGCGGCGGCTGCGAACGCGGCAGCCATCGCACGGAACAACAGCAAGAAAGTCGTGAAGCGGACGGACCGCACGAGCAAGCTCCTCATCGCCGTACTCTGCCTGTTTCTAATCACGGAGATCCCGCAGGGCATCATGGCGTTCCTCTCGGGCGTGTATGGCGAGCAGTTCTTCAAGAAATGCTATAACACCTGGGCGGAAGTATGGGACATCCTCGCACTCATCAACTCTGCAATCAATTTTATCCTCTACTGTTTCATGAGCAGGCAGTTCCGACTCCAGTTTCACCTACTTTTCCAGCTGCGGAGGTGGTTCAGGCCAAAATGGATCAACGGGATGACGAATTGCAATCTGCATCAGACCATTTCGACAACTGTTTAAGCACCAAAGCTAAAATACGTACAGTAAATACGGTAAATCGTACATGTAGATTATTGTAATAAAGATCAAAGGTGTGGGTAGATTTCTCTAGAATCGTGGTCTAGTTTGTGATTTGATCTTTTCCCTTGTATTAGCATAGCAAGTAGCAGGTCGTTAGCAGTATCAAGCATGTATTCGGTTATTCGATAGCGCAGCGGTAGATAATAAATAATTTATTCTTGGTGCTGTAATATTAATAAACGTGTTGTGGAGTCGTGTTTATTTTGATTGATGAGATGAGTTCCACGTAAAGCTTCGAATTATGTCACCGCTGCGGCGCTACTTACAGGTTCGCGATCTCTTCGACTCGGTTTTGAGATGAACTCGGAGTCGAACGCGTGGTCAGCTGTCGTCCTCGTCTGGCGTCATGGCTTCAGTCCATTCTCGACCTCCGCATTGCTGCCCACCACCGGCCGGCCGTTATCGTTAATGCCTCCTTGTTGAAAATGACAGGTATTGTCTGACTTATATTGATACCTTCTCGAGGAAAAGAGAAAAACAACACTTTTATCTATTGTCCTGCTTCATACAATGGAAGACGCTTGTTGCTCGATTTGCCATTTGGGCTTGGTGTACCACGTACCAGATCGGAAAACATATTTTGTTTTGGAGAAGTCTTACTATATTTGTCTCAATGTGGCTAATTTTCTAACTTTCTGCTCGCATTTGCTCATGTCACGCCGATTCTTGCTATTTTGCCCGGCCTTTTGTCGACGATTATTCACCAAAATGTGTGTGAACAACTTTTGTACGCTTAAATCTGGTTAAATTTGGCTGAATCCGATGAAATTACAATTATATTGTGGTCGACACGAATTTCAGCTCATTCCGAAATTTTCGCGATGTGGTGCCAAAGTGCGCAAAATGCCGTACGACGGCCTTGTTGAGTTGTTGGAATTGGAATGGTCGCACGAGTCGTTGAGCTTCATTGTTATTTCGGCACGGCTCTGGAAGGAAGCTGTTGCTGCTGCTGTTCGCCGGAAGCCCGAAAAGAGCAAGGTTGCCATCTCGTACTGGAAAAGGAGATTAATCTGGAAGGAATTTGTTCACGAGTCGCTGCTGCTGTTGCTTTCTCCAGTTCTGCCTTGAAGCACATTGGCCATTATGCCATTATGCTCTTCCTTTGAAATCCGATCGCTTTGAAGGACAAATTCAACATTCCGAATTCTGAATTTCATATTTCAGGTTCCATCATCATTATTGTCTTGTACCCGTCCTACTTGCCCTGCCTGATGCTTAAAAAGAAGATTAAATATCGTTTTAACTTGTAATTCACCGAAAAGGGAAAGCTCTCAAGTGCCGCAGTAATTCACAACGCGAAAAGAGGATGGAAAATACTTAAAAGTACTAAACTAATAATAATTGCACAATGAAACGAAAGTAATTTCCAATAATTCATTACAAGTAATGACCACGTGAGCACATCTTAAGCATAAAATATCAACTGAAGCAATGCGTTACTGCATCAGTGTTGCTTAGTATGCCGTACACCAGATTCCATGTCACATTGGCAAATTCTCGGGTGGCAAATAATTTTCGGAAAAATTGGCAAATTAATGAAGCCAAAGTGGCAAGTGATTTTTTTTATTTAGAACAAAGTGGCAAATTAAAATTATCAAAATCGATCATCAAAATTACATTATTTTTTAAAATCAGGGGTGCATAAAGTTATACGAAGAATCCATTTTTTAAAAG
>WIXG01000891.1:0-17110 GCA_009869945.1 Mesaphorura yosii | reverse complement strand
GTAGGAGGATGACATGGATATCCTCATTGGTGGTGGATCGTTAGCGGACGATCTTGCATTGAGCGAGAGCAGCAGCAGCAGCCATTCTTCACCATGCAATAGCGTAGCATCAAGCAATTCGAATGAAGACAAGCAGGTTCATGATGGAGCACCAACACCGAAACGTTCGCGTTTAACGCCGGAGCAGGTAAAACGAAGACTTTTTGATGACTGAACTATTTGTTAGCTGCGTAGTGAGTATATACAGGGTTACGTTAGAATGAAATCTAAAAATTATATAACTATTATTACTGACTTTGTTACACGTTGATGAGAGAAAAATAAAAAAAGTGTAATATGCTGGTCCGCATATCTGATGATGGGTTATGGAGACCCGAAACACTTTTGAGTATGAAAATCGAGGCTGCATTTGGAGCAAAGACCAACACAAAGAGGGGAAATCCACCCCTTGGCGAGCAGTTATCCAGCGACGAGGATCCACAGCCCAAGAAACCACGAGTTAGTCGTACCTTGTTTTCAGAGTCCTCCGATTAGGTTAACGGTTTACTTAGTTCTTTGTTAAACTGACTATTGTTTTAATAATGACTTTGTTTTGAGAATTTATTAAATAAACTAGACACTTAGGGTTATGTGTAACGTGCTAGCCGCACGTCTGATGAGGCCGAAGGAGGGCCGAAACACTGTTACTTCCGTGACAAGCAGCAAGAATACAATTGTGTTGTAACAGAATTTTAGCTGGCAAAGGAGAAGAGGGGTCTAACATACTGACGATTTGCGTTAAATATAATGATTGAATTACTAATACACCCAAAAGGTCATAACCTGCATATGAAAGTTTAGGTTAGGTTAGGTTAGGACCAGGGAGCTTCGCAATGTATTCTAGTAGAGCCTAGCCAAAAGCATGTAAAAGCGTTACAATTGTAACGCTGACGTTGTGCGGCATGTTGTGCGGCATTCTGTGCGGTACGGTGTGCGGCATGCTGTCCAAGACCCGGTGCGGTACGCTCTGCGTGAAGTTGTGTTCTAGACTGTGCGGGCGCACACAGCTATGCCTGTTGCAGCGGTTAAATCATGCTTTTCTCGTGGGACCCAGGGACCTAGGTTTCTCTAATCTGGTAAATCTGGAATCGGGGCCCTGGAACCAGACTTGGACCCTCGAACCCAGAATCTGTGGCTAGCATGCCCGAACCAACAATCCGTAACCTTTATTCAGCAAGGCAAGTATTATAGTTAGACAATCATCACACAAACTTGGGATCTGACAATCAAAGTTTCGACTTTCAAGCGGACAATTTAGAATCCGGAATCTGAAGGCTGAAATCAGGAATCTGAAATCTGAAATCTAAAGTCTAGAACCAGGAATCTTGAATCTGGAATCTAAAGTCTAAAACCAGGAATCTTGAATTTGAAATCTAAAGTCTAAAACCAAGAATCTGGAATCTGGAATCTAAAGTCTAAAACCAAGAATATGGAATTAGGAATCTAAGGACTGAAATCAAGAATCTGGAATCTTAAATCTAATGTCTAACTTCCAGGCGGCAGCTGCAATTAACTCATCGTGTCTGGGGTTTGAAATTCATTTTGAACTCCTCCGGTCAGGGCCTGTAAGTTCAGTGCGAAGATTGAAGTTGACGCGTGGGGTTGTGGTCCCTAGTTTTGTACGAGTCTGAGTTCACGAATCAAACTTTTAGAGTTTGGATTTACGGTTTTAAAGCCTCAGATTTTCTTCAAATTTTGTGTTCGCTTGAAATTTCGAATCAGTTTGGAACCGGTTTTGTGTGCTGAATATCGGAGGTAGTAAGACGGTGTTTGTTGTAGCTCTTAGGCCCACCGCTCGTCAGTATTATGGCCGAGTTCAAGGAATATGCTTCTTTTTTAATTTCAAAAATTCGGGAAATTTGGACGAGTTGGAACAAGTTATACTGAACGGCGACGTTCTGGGTGATGAGAGTGGTACCCCAGGAAAGATCGTCTCCGGTACCTTTGGTCAAGTTGAGCTTGACTCCGCTACTTGTCTCATGTGTTCACTCGGGCTATGGCAAGCAACACCGAGATTTTACCCACTATGCCAATTAGCATCTCAAGGACGAAATGTATGACACATATAGCAGTGCAGACACCAAACACCAGCAAAGGAATTCGCATCATTTCCATTGACATTTCCTTAGGCTGATCCGCATGTGGTTGGAGGTTAAAAAGTACAGCTGCTGCCGGCCTCGAATAATTAAAGTCCACGTACTGTACGAGTTCTGGTCTATATTGCCAGGCGATTTCAGTTGCTATCTCCTCGATTTGCTTCCATTGTTTGTACATCCCAGACTCCATAATTGATCTAAGTGGCTGGCGAAGTAACCTATACAAGTAGTTTGAATACACAGCCGAAAGAGTTATTTCGACCAATGGATTAGCTGGACCGTTGAACGCAATCAGTTTCCCGGGTAATGTGTTGCGAATAACGTGCACAGTGTCCATAGCATTGTATCCTTCCAGCATAACAAAATTTGACGAGACAATTCGTTCACCACTGGACGTGTTGAGTGGCGACCCAGTGCGGATTGCGCTGACAAGACTCTTGTACCTACTTACAGGCCAACGGTCACCAGGTGTGGGTGGGCTCACGAAGGCCAACGTCGACAAGAAATTTTGACAAACGGTGGAATTGGACCCGATCACAAGTTTTGCTCGTTTCGGCACTAAAACTACCCCTACTTCGTTGACACTGTGACTCTCCGCATGCGTTGTAGAGAAAGACGAGGAAGCAAATGTACTCTCCGCCAGTTGCAGAAAAGTATCGGGCACCCTTGGAATAATTTGTTTTGCCATAAGTGCAACCAAAATGCCCGAATAGCCATTCGAAATCACAATCGTCCCCAGCAACCATAGGCAGACTACTGTTGAAACCTGAGGTCGAACAATTCGGGCTGAAAATCCCTGCCCAAGCAAGATCCCAAATAAATCCAGTGCACACTGAGTCGTTTGACCAAACTCGGGTTGAAATATTCTGTAGGAACCAACGATTGCACCGATTGACAACAATGTCAACGCCCAGGTAGGCGGGTCCATGGATGACAGAAGCGAATTAATATTGGTGTTTACAACGTAGATCTTGTCCAGTACGATTAACATCCTGTAGGGCACCAACTCCAGCCAGAATGCATCCCAGAACGGAAATCTACTGCTCTTCTCATTAAGAGCGAAATCCAAAACCACAAGGCCAACTGAGCGACGATACCACCATGGCGGCCCACCAAGTGGCACAAAAGTTACGTTGAACATGTGACCAACTTGGATATATGTGCACTCTTGTGGCGTCCAAGGGAAACGTCTCTGCTGAATGATGGCGTCGAACTTTCCGCACGTGTTGACGATCAGTTTTCCCGAGGGCGCCCACATTTGCTGGTGGTTTGAGTCCAGCAGAAGTGGCATATTGGACCTCCCTCTGTACACCCTGAGCCACTCGGCCTCTAAAACTGCAACACTATCTACTTGATATAGTGGCCTATTCCACGCACCGTCACACGAAAAGCAGTACATGTTAATCTCACTTCCATTCATAGCAATTTCCAAAGTTATACCAGTGAATCCGTGCGAATAAGTCGGACCTGCAAGGAGAGCAAGTCGATGATCAGGCTCCCAGTCGTAGTTTACATTCCTATGAATAATGAACACAAAATCTTGTCTATCATTTTCCCAACTGTGGATGAAAGTTGAAGCGAAAGGGGCCATGTCAAAGTGCAAGGGCGGTTTCTCGAACGCAAACACAAGCTCCACTTTGCATGGAATGTATCTCAAGTGTTTCCCTAGTGGTATTTCACTATCCAACAGGCTATTACGAAATTCATCGTAGAACAAAAACTTTTTCAGTGCTTTTGATCTTGATGACGGTAAAACTCTCACTATTGAATATTCTTGAAGTAGTTGAAGGTAATCATTCAGTTCGTTACTGCGAAGCCACAAGTCATTCTGCGCACTCCCCTCCAATGTAATTACGCAATGGTTAAGCACTTGACCCAAAAGTTGCACACTTTTCGGCGATAATGAAGTTTTGACGGGATGAGTGACACTCACCAATAGCAGAACGTACATCCAACTGGAGGAAAGGTACCCCATCTCTTCCTTGAAACAGAGAAGAGTCTTTTCTGTGGTTGTTCGTTAATGCACAGAGTGTGCTGTGGCGTCGACCATATGTGAATTGGCGAGTTTCTGAAAAAATGTATGGCAACCTTGATGGCTTTCCGAACACTCGCGACACCGAATACCAACTTGGATATGAAGTGATATCGATCGGCATCCCGTGGGAATCGGTGAAATTACTGTGGCGTGAGAATAAGCCTAAAGCAGAGCGTGAGCTTACAATATTGGCTATGGTTGTTGGTCACAAAGGAACGCTCTTCTGCACTCGTACGAGTATTAGAGTTGACACGCTCCAAGGGCGCTTCAGCAGACGAAGATGGGTGATATTCGGGAATTTCAAAGAGATTTTCGATAAGAGACTGGATTTGCGTATTTAATTGATTTGCCTTCCGTTCTCGCCTTTTTATTGCGAAACATTCGCCAAACATTGTTGTCGAAGGTGGTGGCAAGAATGCACGGCAGCTTAGGTTAGGTTAGGAATTAAGGCGACCCGGGTAACCTAAGGTATTTTAACCTCACGTACCGCTAATTCTCAAGTTTTGTTTCTCTAGTTCTCAAGTATTCAAGTTATCCTTATTTGAACCTAAACTAAACTTGAGAAGTTGAGAACAAGATATTTAGAGAACTTGTGAATTTGATAACCTTATCAGGCACGTTATCAGTTATCCTAACCTAACCTAGACCCGTGCCATATTGAAACTTAGCTCGTGGCTCTCCACGAGCCCAGTTTCATTGCGCTGAGGCCGAACTATTAAGTTATGTCAGCTTTTCGTACAGGACAGCGTTAATTTGATTTAATTCGTCCAATTCATGCCCGGTTGGAATTTGTTTTGCGTCAAGCAGGGATTCGATATGTTTTCTCTCAGTTTTAGAAGAAAACGTTTCTCAAACGTGTGAAAGCGTTATTCCCATGAAGAAGAGGTTAGCATAACAAAAATTGAATCCATTTGAAAGAGAGATAACTTTTGACCTTCCCTGTAACGCAATCTTGAACTTCATTCAATTTCTGGAGTGACCTTCAAAGATAGCTTCGGAATCTCAGAACTGTACCAGAATCATGAGCTGATAAAGAAGAGCTGGGCGGAATTCTTAGAAGCCGTTTGTCTCCTTTATGTTTTCGTTTGAACTGAGTAAGTTCAGATCGCCGAGTCCTTAGTACTCGGCTCCCGCAGGATTCGTTGGCCGTGTTGATAAGTTCGGTTGGCGGACCACATATATACGGCGGCCTAAGCCAGTAAACCTTCAGTCACAACCCCGAGAGCAAAATTTCACGAAACTGCTCCCATTGGTTATAAACCTCATTAACGTCCCAGCTTCCTTGATTCCCACTGACTGCACCTGACACTGCACTGTGACCATTGACAAGCAGCGGTTATAAATATGGTTTGCGTGATCCCTCTCTTGTCATTTTTATCCGTTCTTCACACCGTTGTTTTTGTTAGTGGCTATAAGAACTCGACTGTGCGACTACCCACCCCTGAATTTTCCTTATTCTACTCTGATCCAGTGGCTTATCTGAAGACGAACGCCGTTCACTCGTACACAATGGGCAGCTACACTGACGCGGGTAGGTTAGGTTAGGTTAGGTAAGGTTAGGTTAGGTTAGGTTAGGAATTAACGATTTAAGCCTCTTTCAACCTTTTTCCCAGTTATCCCACATACCATTTAAGAGTAAACCAACAAATCCTCAATTTCTCCAGCCGCGGGTTGCAACCCAACCTAACATTCATGGATTCGCACTTTCGCAGTTTTGCAGTTCTGCAACTGTATGTAGCCGCCAGGGTTGGGTTGGGTTGCAATCCAACCCAACATTCATGGATTCGCAGTAAAGTTACCATGGCAACGGGGGGAAGGTTAGGATAGGTTAGGTTAGGTAAGGTTAGGTCAGGTTAGGTTAGGGTTTATGGAAAAGCGCCGTGTTATTTTTCCTATTTCGTATCAAATTGTATATGTTCACATCGCGATTCGGGCATCGGCACAATTTCTGAATGTGTGGGTATTACATGGATTGTGATGGATGGATGGATGGTGGATACATGGATGATCCTTTCCACCTGAACCATTTGGTGGATAAGAAGTTCTGTGAGTTCAACGGATACAACGTTCACAACGGATACCACCTGGAAGCTGGACACGGGTAGTGACTGGACCCAATTGTTTAAGTTCGTTATCATGTGGGACGCATGCTTTCGTACATCACGTACTTCGTATGGATTTCCAGCAATTGTAACGGAGCGCTTGCAATTTCTGAAAACATGAATTCGTTTCTAATGAACCGGAAATGTCTACGTTTGGCCTTTCATTGATTCATCGTCTCTGAGTAATCTACCCTGTACACACAATATGGACCTGTGATGTTAGCTTGCTTGATTCTTACATCGCGCAGGTGTTTAATCTCATTCATTTTGCGGCATCTACAGAAATCTCCACTCATTGTCTGATATGGCATTCTTTCGAGTCTTTCGACAAACTTTGCTGGATTGTCATCCGTATATTACTCCATCCGGAGTTTACGCTTATACAGCGCACCTGTGGCGCGAGCATCTTTGACTGCGTTCGGTTCTAATGAACTGAAGTTCGTATTGTTGAATTCATTTATCGCTGAGCGCAATTTTAGCGGTAGGTAACTTCCCCTACCTGCCAAGAATATTATAGTATTCATGGGTTGGTTTGCCGGTTGCTGCTTACCATATGACGCTGATTGATTGATACGAAATTGTGCAGGCTCTGATAAGGGTTTGAGTGTAATGAGGCGGTTCCGACATAGAAGGCTTTATTGATTGTGACAATAATATCCGCCTACGAGGTTCAACCCGGATACGTGTTACAAACTTAATGCAAGCGTATGTTCTACGTATGGAAACGTATAGCAACCTACATAATATACGTTGTATACTACATAATGGTTAATATAGGCATTTCGGAGCTCGGAAATACTATATATACGGTGCGACTGTTTTCAAGTCAGTCGTGTTTCGTCATTAGTTCAGTTCGGTTGTGCGATATTCTCTCTGTCTGATCTTTCTGTGCCAGGCTAGATTTCAGTTTAGGACTTGTGGATAGCCCTAGTGAAAGTGAATTTTAGGTTAGGTTAGGTTAGGCCCAGGGAGCTTCGCAATGTATTTCAGTAGAGCCTAGGAAAAGCCTGTAAAAGTCGTCCCGCACGGGAAACTTTCCACGTTTTTAACGTGCGGGATGATGTGCGGGACGATGTGCGGGACGATGTGCGGGACGATGTGCGGGACGCTGCTGTGCGGGACGCTGCTGTGCGGGAAGATGTGCGGAACGATGTGCGGGACGCTCCTGTGCGGGGCGATGTGCCCTAATCAATGAGGGAAGTTTTGTGCGAACCTGTGCCGGACCACACACAGCCATGTGGGTTGCAGTGATTAAATCACGCGCAATACGTTTCCCTTGGGATCTAGGGGTCTTGTATCTAGAATCTGGGAATCAAGGCTAGGAATCACATTACTCTAGTCTGAATAATCTGGAACCGAGAGGCTGGAACCACACATGGACCTTCGAACTCGAATCTGTGGCTTGCTAGTATTAAAATTTGACAAACATCACACGAACAAGAGCTTGTCATCTGACAATCAAAGTTTAGCTTATTAAGCAGGAAATTTGTAATACGGAAGCAGAAATCTGGAATCTGGAATCTGAAATCTGAAATCTGGAATCTGGAATCTGAAATTTGGAATCTGGAATCTGGAATCTGAAATCTGGAATCTGGAATCTGAAATTTGGAATCTGGAATCTGAAATCTGAAATCTAAAGTTTGAAATCAAGAATCTAAAGCCTGACCAACTCATGGACTAGAATGCCGAATCCGGTGTTACAGATGTAGTGACTATAGTTGACAATCCAGAATCTGCAGTGAAATCTGCCTCACAATGCGAGCTGTCCACTTAGAGCTCGCCCACTCGTTGTCGACTGACTCCTGCATCATGGCGATGCGAAGGATGTTCAGTCGTCGTGGAATCCCGAAGGAGATGTGGTCTGACAACGGGGCTAACTTCCACGGAGCTGGCAACGAACTCAAGCTGGCGTTGTCAGACTTGGACCCAGAAATGATCCTGAGGGAGCTAGCACCACGCAACGTGCAATGGCGCTTCCTTCCGCCCGCAGCTCCACACATGGGAGGCAGCTGGGAGCGGCTGGTGTGCGAATGATGTGAGGGAGGAGGAAAAGCGTTTGAGAGTTTTAAGTTTCGTTCTGGAGGAGGGAAGTGGTAGAGAAGTGAGTCCAGTTTTCTGTAAATTACCTTTAAGTTTTAAGTTTAATAAAACTATTGAAAGTTAAATTGTGCCTGTGTCGAGTGCGGATTCTTTGGCGTCAAAATCTAATCACCAGAACTCCTCCCCAGTTTGGAACTGGGTGGTCCTTCGTTTCAATTAGTGCCTGAGCTCGAAGACTTCGGACCCAACTGTGTCGTCGTGAGCGTAGACTCTGAAAACGACACTTAGGTTGCAAATTACAACGCAAATTGACGAATTGTTTAAATGCGGACAGTGCGGCTGGTTTCCTTTAGTATAAAGTTATACGTGGGATCCTGGAAACCCTCCCGATGGTTATACGTGGCACCCTCCCGATGGTCTCCCCCTATAACCCGATGACCTTTGTCTTCAACCCGATGACCCCATACCCCAATACCCGATTGCCCTCGCCCCCTCCGTCCAATACATTCACCTAAAATCCCTTCCCCTACACCCGTAACCATCCCCCCCCCACTGCACGCAGCCAAGTCAGAAAATTTGCTAGAATTTTAGCTTTAAAACTTCCAGGAAGAGTGACAATGTCTGTAGTGTCTTCTTCACTGTTTACGCGAGTTTGCAAAAATTTTGAAATTTGCAAATTTCAGAAAATTAGCGAAATATGCTAGAATTTGAAGATTTAAAAATTCCAGCAAGAGTCTGGCAATGTCGGACGTGTCCTACACCGTTTACGAGAATTTGAAAAAATTTCGGAAATTTGCAAATTTGCGAATGTGCAAGCTCTGAATGGCTAATAACCTTCCTTGAGGCATCCCAAAATGAACTGTGGAAACCGTTTTTAATTATCTGTTACCGTCTTGGCGTGATGAGGGGACATGCGTTCAGGCTTCGATTAAGAGAAGGATTCCTAACCTAACCTAACCATTTGTTAATGCCAGCCAAAGAAGCACGCTTGCATTTGAGAATTTGAATTTTGTTGAGCTTCGATCCTCTTAGGTTTCTATGCAACCTACGAGACTATGTACCTTAAATTAACCTAACTATTTCTTGACCGCTCGTAACATATTATTCCTCCTTTGTAATTCTTTTTACGATACAAATTGTTCGAACTCTAGCAAGTTCGATTTAAGTTGCTGCATCGCGTCAGCTATCTCGTAATCTTTATCTTGAAAGAATGTGGGGTCCTGTCGTTGTGTGCAGCAGAAGATGAAGTCTGATACTGTGTCACATCCGTTCTCACAGTAGCATTCTTGTTAATTAAGCATTTCTTGTTAAATAATTATGCTAAAGAGCACGTACGCACGTGCATCTGACACTTGCTGCTGCTCTTCATTCGTTCATTTTTCTTGCACAATGTTAAAATCAATGCGCATCAGTCCTAATTTTCAATCAGTAGTTGTGAATCTTTTGGACATTAGTCGTCAGACAGTAATGCTCTGTCTCTCATCATTCAATTCTTGCTGTTAATATGCTTTTGGTTTGCTTTTCATCTTTGCATTAAAACCGGAAAAATTCATTTTGCGGTCTTTGGTGCAATTCATTTCATATGCACAAATCTTCGAACAATTTTTAAATTTCCGGTAGTTTTCATATTCGTTTCGTTTCTCGTACTCTCGTGAACACATTCAGTGCAAAATCATGTCAGAGGCGTCGGGTGAAGACAAAATGGACGACTTAGTTCGGGACAGAAAGGGGCTCACTAACAAAGTGGTGCGTGTGCAAGCCTTGATCTTGGGCTACGACATCGCCACCGTGGACCAGAGTCTGCTTGAGTTACAACAAGCCCGTCTGGAAGGTTATCGTCAACAAGTAGAAGCTCTTTACGACAGAACCTTCCGTGAATGTGACGATGCAGATTTCAACCGTAACCACGCAGGTGATTTGGAAAGTGTTGAAAACGCAATCGAAGTACTTCAGGTGAAAGTATTGTCCATGCTCGCTGAGTTGAAGGAAAAGAAGTCACGTCAAGATTCGCATTCCTTCAAACTGGAGAGAGTTAAGTTACCACAATTCAGTGGAAACTTTGCTGAGTGGCAGTCGTTCCGCGATTTGTTCATCGCGTCGGTCCACAACAGTAAGACTTTGTCAGGTGCTGAGAAAGTCGTTCATTTGAAGTCGTGCCTCACCGGTGATGCTGCCTCGATCGTCTCATCGTTCCAGGCCACGGAGGACAACTACCGCGAGGCGTGGGCATCCGTTCTGAAGCGATATGATGTCAAACGAGAAATCATCTTCGCTCACATAAAGAAGTTCGACGAGTTCATGCCTCTCAAGGAAGGGTCTGCCTCTGGACTTCGGCTATTGTCTGACACCATCAATGAGTGCGTCCGCTCACTGAAGGTCCAACACGTTCCAGTCGAGCATTGGGACTTGATCTTGGTCTACATGGGGATCAAGAAATTGGACTGCGAGTCTCGTAAGGAGTGGTCGCTAGAACAGAAGGCCGAAATTCCGTCTCTCAAGGATTTCGTCAAATTCGTTGAGTCTCGTGCCCGTGCTCTTCAGGACGTTCAGCCTCAATCCAAATCACATCAACCATCATCTCATCATCCCTCTTCGGGGAAGAAGGCGTCTCATGCTGCGTCAACACAGAAGAAGACGTCTCACGGCAGCTCGTCTCAAGGTGCCTCATCTCATATGGCTTCAGCTGCGTGTTGCGTCAAGTGCTCGAAGGCCCACTACTTGCATCAGTGCCGAGACTTCGCAGCGCTGACGACCACAGACAGGCGAGCCTTTGTCTATCGGTTGTGTTTTAACTGCTTGTTCAAAGATCACACTTTCAATCACTGTCAAGTGAAGACAAGCTGCAAGCTGTGTGGTAGCCGTCACCACACATTGTTACATATCGACGACACTCCACCTGTAGTGGCCACGAGCCCTGCAGAGCCCGAATCGAAAGCAGTCAACAGTTCACTATGTTCCAGCGCGGGGACATCTGAGACTGTTGTGCTGTTAGCAACACTTCTCGTCACCGCTGATGATTCAACTGGCCAGAAGCAGATGTGTCGAGTCTTCCTTGATTCTGGATCCGAATCAAACTTCATCTCCGAGACCTGTGTCCAGCGTTTAGGTTTGAAGAGGAAGAGAACCTGCGTCGGTGTTGATGGGATTGGTGGAGTGACCGGTGAAACGGCGAAAGGGATCGTAAATCTACGTCTTGGTTCACGCTTTCGTCAATTTTCACTGGACATCAGCGCGTTAGTTTATCGCAAATTAACCGCATCATTGCTTCCGCGTCGTCTGTGCAAGTCGGACTAGCCTCATCTGAAAGGACTCGAGCTAAGCGACCCGCAGTACTTTCAACCCAGTTCAATCGATATTCTGCTTGGAGCGCCAGTGTCTGGCATGACTATGCTACCTGGGCTCCTTCACGGGCCGTCGGGCGCCCCGGTTGGTCAACTGACTCAGTTCGGTTGGATCCTATCTGGACCCGTCGACTCACCTCATTCATCGTCGTCTTCGTCTGTTCAAGTTTCATCTCATCATGCCTCATGTCATACGGATGAAGCATGCCTCGAGCAGTCACTCGAGAAGTTTTGGAAACTTGAGGAGCTGGAGACCGACAACTGCTGTCTCTCATCGGAGGACCAGCAGTGCGAGGATCACTTCGTATCAACTCATCAGAGAAATTCGGACGGAGACTACACAGTGGAACTTCGCTTCAAGAACACTGGCCTCGTCCTCGGCAACTCACGTGAATCTGCAGTCAAGCGGTTCCGTCGAGTGGAGAACCGTCTCATCGCCAATCCGGTCGTTCATGCTGAATACGTGAAGGCAATGCGAGACTCCATTGCCAACAATTTCATCGAACTCGTTCCGAACAACGAGTTGTCAGTTCCGAGCAACCAGAGTTACTACCTTCCTCATCGTGAAGTGGTAAAGGAGTCAAGCAGCAGTACCAAGGTTCGAATCGTCTACGACGCCTCAGCTAAGACATCGAACGGGAACTCGCTCAACGACATCCTGATGACTGGCCCAAAACTGCAGATCGATCTGGTTCCATTGCTCATCAGGTTCCGATCGCACCTCATCGCAATGTCAGCGGACATTGAGAAGTTCTACCCTCAGTACAGGGTCAATCACAAGCACGTCGACTTTCAGCGTCTTGTCTGGCGTGAATCACCCGTCTTGCCACTGCAAGACTACCGCCTTCTGCGTGTCACCTTTGGAGTAACTTCAGCTCCGTTCCTCGCGATTCGCTGTCTTCATCAATTGGCTGAAGACGAGAAGGAGTCATTCCCGAACGCTCATCGCGTCATTAAAGAAGATTTCTTGGTCGATAATCTTCTGTCAGGTGCTTCTGACGTTCAATCTGCGCTTCGGCTCCAACATGATATTCTTTCGGTCATGGAACGAGGCAACTTGAAACTCACGAAGTGGACTTCCAACAGCGAGCCCATTCTCCATTCTCTTCCCGAAGATCGTCGAGAATGCAGCACATCTCTGAAAATCGACGAATCGGAAGTCATTCGTACTATCGGGCTGCTTTGGCAGCCAGGTCCTGCCACATTCGGAGTCAGCATTGTGGGAAGCGCGGCAGCAGGTGAGAAGCACAAGGAAAACGGGGGGAGTTTGGAGATATTTATGTTGGACATGGTACACAATGTGCAAGCGGTAGGGAAACGGGGCAGTGTGGGCTGGCAGCCTCATGGAAGCGAATATAATAACGTATAAAGTTCGAAAGAAGTGGATTCCGATACCAGCGTATAAAAAACCATGCCTGGTTGAGAAAAGGTTGAAAGCTGAAACGCCTGAATGTTCCTTTCATAACAGGAAAATTTGGGGAATAGGCACACCGTTTTTCTCATGTTATACCATTTGGTTTACATTTTAAAGTTTAAAGTACGTTTGAACAAATCGGATGAAACAATTCCGTTTTTCTGGGTTTTGTTTCCTGAAGCATTTATTGCTTGATTGGTGTGATCATCACTTAATTGCTTGCAATGACGTATTTCACATTTTATTCTCAATTTTATTCTCAACAATCCACCATCCCAAGAATCAAAAGGAGACCATAAACCTACTACTGAATGTCCAGTCCGGTACATAATTAGAGAACAGAGCACGGAAAGTAGTAAGCTAGAAAGTCAATGCACATAAGCGGGGTTCCATCGCCATTCATCGAATTTGTCCACGCTTGAACATTAACGATCGCTGGAATCCCGATTGGTGATGGTATGGGCAGATTCAGGAAGCATGGGATCCAAATATCCAGCTCGAACGCAACACATGTCACGCCATTCGGAGCAACTTTGACTGGACATGCACATGGACAGGTCATGGGTACAAAGTGGTTGCACAAATCTCCACTGACGACGTTCAAGTTGATGACGTCAGCAACGACGGCTGTGGCGTTGAAGAAAATAGAATTGACTTGGACATTTGCCAGGTTATTTGTGCATCCAGAAATTCGCACTTTGTAGGTTTGGTCACCTTTAAATTACACAAACATTGGCAATTGACACCAAATGACCATTGACTCTGGTTTAATGCCGACTTGACTTACGTTGGCAGTGACAGCTAATCCGTCGTGGCCATCAATGTCCAACGACTGCAGGTCAAATTTTCCAATGCTGGGGCAGGTGGTGTAGATCAATTCTCCCCCAAATGCACTGCAGCAGAGGCACGTAAAAACGACTAGAAGCCACTTGAAATCCATTGTGTAAACTTTCGACAAAAAGTCTCTGCAGAAATCAGAAACGTATGCAAGAGGTAAGAAAGGAATTTGAAGTCGACAAGACGAATCCTGGAGTAGAACTAGTTGTTGAATTTTAATTAATTTGAATAGGAAAGTCGTAGAATGATGACCTCTCAAGCGACAGTTCATGCACCCATGAGTTTGACGTCAGTGCAATAAAATCGCAGTTGTTTATCATAGTCTCCGGAATTTTCGCAGTCTGCTCTTCCTTGTCTCATACATCAGAGGAAATGATAATAGAGAATCATTCAGTTGGATCTCAGCCTTCTTCTGAGTTCAATTTGGTTAACTTTGCAACTTTGATCCTGAGTTCCGGCCGTGCAAATTCAATTCATTCAATTGACCTGTGGCTGTGATGATGACGATTCAGAAAGTCATAATTATCATAGAATTCCGAAACATTCTCATGACCGGACCAATAGATCCGACCGGTACTTTGACAGGGATGCCCGTACTTCTCTTTCCTGTATTCTTGAAGAAGTTTGTGTTGAATGTTGGCACTCACAAGTACTCATCCATCACGGATATTGGGTTCGCCATGGCAACCCCAAACATTCAACACCTCGTCATTCATGCAGAACCACTTTGGAATTGGATAGGATTATCCGGATGCCATGGAGTACCTTGCGTCCAAGAAAGTGATTCACGGGGATTTGGCAGCCCGAAATGTTTTGCTTATGGATAAAACATGGGGCAAAATTACGGACTTTGGATTGGGCAAGAAGCTATACAATTACATCAACTACACTCGAACGAACGAAGTTCCGTTGCCATGTAGAGGCATGGCGATTGAATCACTGACCGAAATGAATTTCATGACGCTGTCTGATGTCTGGTCTTATGGGGTGACACTGTAAGAAATGCTCAGTCTTGGCCAAATTCCTTACAACGCGGCGACGCAGTGCTCTGCTGATTTCGTGGGGGGACTACAAGAAGGGTTCAGACTTCCAAGGCCAAAGTACGCAAATAAGGAGCCGTACGATTTGATGTTGAGATGTTGGAACTTGAAACCCAGTGATCGGCCTGCGGTCAGTGAGTTGAAGGCTGTGATGGTGAAATTGGGACAAAAACACCGGGAGGTCGACCAAGTAAATCCGAACCAAATGGTAAATTGTCGTCGTGTTTGTATATCGAGTTGATCAATTTGTTCACAACACAAATATTGCAAAAGACCCAAGAGTCCTTTTCCCTTACCGTTATCATTAATTAATTTGTATGAATTGAGCAGTTGATTGCCATTGTCTGGCCTTCATCAGTTATCGGTCATAGTAAACAATATAGTTTTATTTACAGTATTGCCCCAAAAGTTCGAGTTACAAGTTTCTAGAGTTCAAATGCGATATAACACAGCGCTTGAGCGATGTGAGTTATTTGCATTCAATTACAATGCACATGTGCGCAGAGTACACCGCGACTGCACTTGAATATTAATTTCGCATTCCACGCGAACTCGGGAATATCCCGTTGCATTAATTGCCGACGATGCGGAGCCCGACACCGCCCCTGTTCTAAACTGAAGTCACTGCTCATTTTTAAATTTTAAATTTGTTATTTGTGTGGACGACTGAGCAGTTAATTTTTAAGTTATCAAGTCCGATGATTTAGCCGAACATAAATACAGGCAACTAATTGCGGTGTTGGTTGCGGTGTGAAGCGAAACGGAATGAAGAACGATTAAGTGTTCTTCAACCTTGCAACTTGGACTATCTTGGACCTTGGAGCAACAAACTGATTACTTCAATGTTTCTGATGGTTTTCATACCACAAGTCCAGATTAATAAATTCCATTGGAAGATATCCGGATTTGGGACATTTACGTGTTATATGCTTTTTTGACGGATGAACAATGAATGTGCAAAGTTAGGGTTAAGAGCAAAAGCCATTCACCCATCATTGCTTGTCGATTTAATCCGTATTGCATAAAAATAATGCCGTAAAATAATGTAACAGTTGACTGTAGACTCAATTCCACTCTTGTCGATTTAGCCTGCTGTGGCAGGGCAAAATTTGGTACATCCGGCATCTGAATTCCAGAGGCAAGCGTCGAGGCAAACATCGTGCATTGATGAACTGCAATCAGAGTCGTCTGAACAACGTTCCGGGTGGTAACACCAGCTTCCTCTGTTGCCAAAGCAGTATGACCAACAATCACCATACTTTCCACCATACTTGAAACTGCAACCGTATCCAATTCCCGCACCCGACACCGCATCTGCGTCGCCTGGTAAGATAATTTCAAAAGATCTCCAACAGGTCTCCAATATCATTACCAAAGCACAGGTTTAGTTAACTTACTCCCTAACGGAAACATCCAAAGCAACGCGCACGCAAACAGCACGACTGCTACAAAGATGTGAATCTTGGACATTGTCGTCGGAATTGGTCAGAAATTGAAATATTTTGGAAACACGCGGTAATACACGTTTTTAAAAGGTGGAATCGAGTGTATTCGTTGTGCTTCTGTTGAATGTTGAATTGAATTTGTATTGTGGTCTGTGGATATGACAATGAGTTGAAGGAGAATTGAATTGTGATCATATCACACATAGCCAATGTGACACATCTGATGAATGCTCTGCGGTTAAAGGGGATTACAACGCCCGTTTACATACTGAACATTGCCTGAATACGAATACGGACTTGAGTTTTATTGGATCACAACTCACTCACCGCAATGCAAGTCTGTGGAAACGAAATGAGCGACGAATTCCAAATTACAAGTCATTTGATAATTGAGTCAGCAAAAGGAGGTTAGGTTAGGTTAGGTTAGGTAACGGGGTTTTTCCCTATCCAAAAATTAGGGGGCTACCCTTATAAGCACCTATTCTGATGAGCGGAATGGACGCATTTGTTTTCCCGCTCTAACTTTTGTACATGAGCCGGATCATTTTAATGCATCCTCGCGGAGGTATTCCGATTTTTGTGAAATTTTAGCTCTTAACGGAGCCCTTAATGGAGCAAAATGAGCCCTTAACGGAGCAAACGGAGCCCTTAACGGAGCAAACGGAGCCCTTAACGGAGCAAACGGAGCCCTTAACGGAGCAAACGGAGCCCTTAACGGAGC
>WIXG01000890.1:0-17210 GCA_009869945.1 Mesaphorura yosii | reverse complement strand
CCGTTTTAGCTGCCAAGGGTGGACCAACAAAATACTGAAGAAAAGAAATAATTTGCGATTCAAATACAGGCTTTAGTCCCCTTCATACCAGTGAAAACATTAAATGCCCGAATAATTTTGTCCAACGATTTTGTCACCACTTCGTGTTAAATGCAAGTACTCTGAACAGAATAAACTCAAGGCTTTAAATTAATACCTTGTTGTTTACCTCGATATACGTGCTTTCTCATGCACCGGGTCAAACTTTTGTGTACACCATGTAGTGGGAGAGATTTGATGACAAAGATATTCATGCGCACTGCCCGGGTAATTATGTCTGATACTGTATGCGACGTTCTCCGTGAACTTGACCCTCATGCTGCCTCATTCGAAAGATGACACCTTGGCCTATCTGCCTTGCAAGTTCCAGCTTCCTGTGGTCAACAGTGGCGTCACAGGAGGCCTCCAAAGTTGACTTTCTCGCAGATGCCGAAATGCCCGCTTGATTAATGTGCGTGGTGAGTTTCTCTGCACTGCAGAAGAGCCTGGCAGAAGCTGCGCACTGGAAGTCAGTAACACGAAGTCGGAGGACGTCCACTGACACGGAACAGCACTTGTTCGTTATTC
The DNA here is from genome assembly GCA_009869945.1 of Mesaphorura yosii. Lineage (NCBI taxonomy): Eukaryota > Metazoa > Arthropoda > Collembola > Poduromorpha > Tullbergiidae > Mesaphorura > Mesaphorura yosii. The sequence goes on along the minus strand of WIXG01000890.1, from coordinate 16,604 downwards.
TGGGTATCTTCTTGGTTTGGCGAACAATTGATCACTACCTATGCACGACTGCAGTACTCGGTGACCGTGATGACGATGACGTAATTTCGTTCTTTCTCTCTAGAAATCTCAAAACGCGACTTATTTCGAGAACCCCTCCGACACTTTAGCTTTAAAAAGACAGGGTGCACAGTTTTCATGCACACACACACACACACACTATTAAAAAGGACACTTTATAATTAACTCCTTTTATGTAATTAAACTAATTGGCCGTTTTGCATTAAAGCGATAATCGTGCAAGGAAGTACAAAAAACAAAATAATAATAGGAAATGCGACTATTAGCATTCAATCAAGACAAGGTAACTTGACAAGGATGACCGACCGAGCGTCTCAGATGACTGCACAGCACGAAACTCGCATTTCTTCCTTGAAATGCACGTCGCTCGTTGCCAGAATGTTTTCGTCAATCGCGATAAGCCCGTCCGTCAAATTCTGCGGAGTCAGCGTGTCGACGTTGTAGCTCTTCCGGCTCAGCTCGCGCAGCATCGAATTGATGAAGAAGGTCGGGACCTGACTGTACACGTCGAACGGCATCAGTGAACGGCCGATGCGTTCGAGAATCGCGTTGTAAACTCGTGCTTGGGGTTTCAGCACCCGCCGAAGGCTCGGGCACTCGATTTGGAGGACGTCCTCGCACACGCGAAAGAGCATTAGCTGCAGGTCCGTGTATGGGAAGATTTGCTCGATTCCCTGCAAAATTTGAGCAAGTTCTTAAAATTAATTAAGTAAATTGGTCAATTTTAGCGGCGGAGGTGAAACTTACCTTAATTCCGAGCTCCATAACGACTTTACTTTCGTAATCCAGATTGAACAGCGTCGGGATGAAGTATTTCTCCAGCATTTCCTGGTAATACACCCTAGCCGCGGTCAGGCTAGGCTGCAGACAAATATTGTACTTGTCCTGAGTGCCGAGGGTCCTCAGTATCAGTGCGAAGAAGTGCACAAACCCCGACAGCTCCTCCTCGCTCACATTGTACATGAACATGCGGGCCGGATCGAGAACAGGCAGCCCAATGAACGCCCACTGCTGAATGGCCATTGCAAACTGGTTGAAGTAGACGTCCGTCCCACCGTCCTTCGGCGGGTAGACCGGCGCGTGCTCGTAGACGGCCGCAAGGGGAGACACGCGCAGGTCCGCCTCGAACGCGCTCCACGCGCGTGTGTCGAGCTTGTAAGGGTTCGGCTCCTCCGCCTCGGCCGGAATGAGCGGCCGGTCGAAAATCTGCCGCTTTCGCATGGCGGCGTGCCCAATTTTGGCATGGACCGCGTGGAGTGTGTTCATGACGTCGAAGAGGTCCGTCGCGCTCCGCTGTAGGTCGACGTTTGCCCAGAAGGAATAGTGCAGAATCGTGATGAGGTACCGGTGGAAGGACGGCTCGGGCCGCGTCGCTCGGCCGCCGCTGATGACGACGCGACGGGCGTCCGTCGACGCGCCAACGAGGAACGTGCTCAGCCCCACGCCGTACAGGTAACTCGCGTAGCGCCGTCGAAGCAGCTTCTGCCCAATGAGGAGGAGGGTCATGTTTGCCCATGCGGGATACTCCGACATGAACTCCTGCGTGGCGCCGAACACGTGCCGGCCCTCCCGCAACTCATCGACGGACACGACGCTGAAGTGAAACGAAGCAGTAAAAAGTAAGGTGGGCGACAGAGAATCGGGCATTTCGAACGCATTTTGCTAATTCTGGCTTACGTTGGACGGGAAATGACGAAATTATCCTCGATTCCATTGTCCAACTCAAAATCCGGGTCCTTTTCGGCGGCGAAAGAAATTTGAACGGCGATGAGCACGTAAGTTATGCAAAAAGACAAATCCATTCTTGTTCATGCAGTGATTCCGACTGACGTGTGAGCAAAACCACGAGAACATTATAAATTGCATCAAAGAAAGTGAAGATAAGTCGAGATTTATGTAATTTCATTGTAATACAAGCTCATTGGCAATTTCCATGCCACATTTAAAGTTACGCGTACGCTGACGCGGTGTCATTTTAGTGTGTCAATGTTAATGCGGTGTTAATGATAAATTACGCGCTTGAGCGCGCGCTGTCTGCATCTGCGCTTAAACTTCACCTACTTTAAGCACGGAATTGCGAATGACGGAATTGGCCCACAGCCCAATGAGAATTGTGAATTGCATTTATGAATTTTAAAGCCATTTTCGCGTATGCAAAGCCAAAGCCATAAACCATAAGCACCTTGACATCATATGTTGGTTTGTTATTGCAAAAAACCTTGGCTCAGCTCGACTCGTCGCATCGGAGCGACGTGGTTTCTGCTGCATTGCAATTTTTCCCACAGCTGCGATGCCTTTGCGCTCGATGCGGCAAATGGCAAAAGGCAAAAGGATCTTATCTCAGTTCTCACGGCACGACTGCGAATTACTGTAAGAATTACTAAAAATTTATATTCATTTGTACTCAAATTTGCCAGAGACCGTCTGGCCGTCTTCAGAGTGCAAATTTAATTAAAGCTTGCATTGCGTGTGCTGCTATGGACTTGAAAGACCTTCCGCTCACACGCCCCTATTCGTAATGCTTCTTCAACTAATCTTGACCCAAAATACATACGCTCGGCTCGCTTTGGGGTTGACGTAATTAATCCTGGGCTTGAATGACAAATTTCTAAGCCTCCTGCGCTGTGTGGCAACATTGACCAAAGAGAGTTTAAGGAGTATTCGTATTTCTAAACTGCTGAATTTTGAAGAAGACACGCACATGGACAACAAAAATGCTGCACCGCGTGTTTCTTCGCGAATTATGCAAATGCGCAAACTAAAGCAAAGTTTTTACAATCAAGATTGCAATCTTTAACTCGGACTGGGCACTTCGTGCATGTGCCCTAGTTTCAGTTCCAGAATAGAAATGGGAGTTTAGGAATTCGTGCAAAGGACGAACACGACGAAAGTGTTAATAGAGTTAATTCGTTATTTCAATTCAATTTGCAGTAGCACTCGGGACGGCTGCATATTAACGGTACATATGACAAATTTTAAGTTTCGTAGTGGAGTTCGTCCAACCACATGAAGCACAAAGAGGAATGGGGTTTTGTAAATTGCACTGCTGCTGGAAGTTTGTTTTGAATTCAAATCAAGTTGCAGGCTCTGAACCTGTGTACCGTCTTGTTAAGCGTAAATTACCGGTAGGGTTCCCCAAATAAACTCATGCTTTGGAATTTCGAAGAATTTAATTTGGTTTCATTCGTGGAAAACATTATCTCCGATTTTCGACTTGGGCAGATGAATACCCGAAAAGTAGAAAGTTCGGCAACTTCTGAGCATTCAAAAATTAATCTCGAGGATGATATCTGTAAGCGCGATGGTTCCTGTTGATCCAATCAGATGGGATTCTATCCTGGATGGAGCCATCTCTACGCTTCAAAAGCAAAAGTCATGGCGGCTGCACTTTTTGATTGACTTGTTCCACACGCTGTCTAAGCCAAATACTCAAATCAACGACGAGTTTGATTTGAGGCGGGTGAACTTGACTGCGATCGGTGAAAGCTCCGACCTGTTTTGACCCAAATTTTCTGGTCTCGGGGAATCAGTCACAAGAAACCACGAAACAATTGCTTACATGCTGCACAGCAGCTCAGGAAACGTTGATCGTCTGGTCAAGCTTTTAAACACAACACTGAAAGGAACTCAGAGCTGTCAATTAAGTGAAAAAGGCTTTCATGGTGTAATGACTGTGACCGGAACCTCAGCGAAACATTGAAATGTTTATCGAGAGTGGACGGCATTTCAACTCTTACCCTGTTCGCTGCACACACAGTGTACTTTGACGCACATATTAATGGTAGCCTGTACAACTCCGGGAAAAATCTGCAAGTAGGTGGTGTGGAAAATTGAACCTGACACATTTCAGATTAATTTAAACGGCAAGCCGGCAGTTGATCGATCGCTATTTTCTTATCGAGCAACCCACTGCGGACAAGCCAGGACAGAGGGAATGGCAGGCGGAAATGGCGGACATCATTGAATTGTATCGTATTCCAGCCCTGAATCGGCAGCTAGCGGATTTTCAGGCGCATGCTGCATAGGCCGTCAACTACAACCACCCCCTGCAATGGTTGCCTCATATCCTTCCAAGGCGCCCACGTATATCAACGATTACAAATATATCACAAATGTAAGTAATTGTGGGGCGACTGAATTTTTGAGTTGAAGAACAATTAAATTGTTTCGACACAATCAGAAAGATCCTGAATTTTTTAATTGTTCCAATTTTGTTGTCTGCTGTCTGCTCCTCAAAATTTTCCATTCCGCGTAGTTCATATGAACTTTTCTGTAAAGTTATTTTCCCTGTTATCAAGAATCTCAATTGTATCTTAAAATATTCATTTAACTGAAATGAAGCAATCAAAACCACACTTGCGAAGTTCAAAGCAAATGCTTTCCAGTTGCCACCATGATTCCACCAAACACATTGAGAGCTCTTCGTTTTCTGTTCAGAGTTGGCTATGCCACTGGCTCCGTCCCCTTCGTGTGGGATTCGATCCAGAATGTAGTCCGAAAGACGAGGTCAGGAGCTCGTCGTCTCGTCGCAATGCTCCTGACGACGTACGTCATTTGGAACCTTTGTTTCATTTCATTCCGATGGGTCCAATCAATTTGCTGCATGGAAGTCTCCGTCGGAGTCCAAATCATGACCTTTTACAGAATTCTGACTCATGCAAGTGCGTCCGTCACATGCATCAGCACTCTGCTTTATGGAGACGAAATCGAAGGTTTCATCCTGCGGCTGATGCAGACTAATCAACGATTTCGAAGTAAACCAAGAAGGCTAGCATCTTTAATAAGAATCACATTGTAATCATTGTTTGTCCAACAGAAATCCAGTTGGACTACAAAGACTCGAGTTCCGGCGGCAATACAGTCAAGCGTGTGATTCTTCCGATTTATTTCTGGTGTTGGATGCAACTGCCGTTGACCATCGCAAAGATTGACAACCCAAAGCATATTTGGTCACTCCTCAACCTGGGAAAAGTCGCAAAATGGAAACTGATTCCCATTGGATTATTCGAAGCCTACGCGCCAACAACTTTTGCGACATCATTGATTCTGTTTTGGTACACTTACATTGCGTACGTGAGTTTAGTACGATTAGTTTTTCGAGTGCCTCCATATTGAGTTGGCAAAAACATTCTGCATTTTACGGAACACAACTAGACAACAGGTTTTGACTACTTCGGTGTTGAAAATATTGACCAACCAAAAGACGCAATACATACTCAACTAAATACAGGTTCAAAATTTTCGGTCTTTCCATGAAGTCGTGTTGAGATGTATGAAATCAACGGACACAACTAAACAATTCGGAAGAAAATTCAGAAATGTACAGCCATCAACCACCAATAAAAGGGGCGATTAACGTGGAGTCAAGCAGTGCGAAGACTTCATGGTGAAATTCGCAAAATGTGTGAGCACCCCAACTTGGTACGGCATGCGGGCAAGTTTCTGGCCAGACTCCTGGACCTGCTGCAGAACGCCAAGACGTACGTGAAGTCCAAAGTGTCCAAAAGGAAGGAGATTAATTAACTTGGGCCATTGGAGTCTGGTTCGCCGTGGTGTTGTCTGCATGAAGCCGAGCTACGCCATTGCACTCGCAGCGAGCGACTGTATCCAAGAAGAGCATACAGAAGCAATCGTAGAAATCTGCGCCAGGGTTATCAGTTGCACCCCGCGAACCATCTCCCATCCCCTGACCTCGCCGGCGTTGTTGGCGAAGTTCTTTTGCAAATTGCCTGAGCGCCTTTCTCTGTCCCCCGTTGGCCTCGTCGAAAGTTACGGCGGTGTGCAAGGCGAAGAGGTGACACACGCCAACTTCAACGGCTCGCTTTCGAATATTCCGCTTCATCGTGTCAAAGTATTCAAGGATGCTGGTTCTATATCTGGCTGCAAGGACCAAGGAGATCGTTTCCACATCCGAAACGGTTCGATGCACAGCGATCCATTTTGCATTGCCGAGAATTTCGATATCTTCACTCGGTGGACGTGGGTTAAACATTCCGGTGACAACCCTGGCAGGAATTTGTCCAACTTCAGAACTGGCGATCAGGTACAGCGTGACCATGGCCTCTTCTTCCAGCCCCTGGCTGGCGAGTTTAAGTCTCGTGACACTCGGCCAGCCAACAACTGCGACTGGCTGTGATGTTGCTGAAAGGCCGTCACTCGGCAATGAGACTCGTAGGTTGTCCACGTGGTCCTTCAGGATCTTCATTGGATTCCCTTGGGCTTTGTCCATCGCCAGACTCGCAGCTTCTGTGACTGACTTGATTTTCGCAGGGTCGTAATCGAGCAATTTAACCAAGTCTTGCAAATACTTCTCATACTCTTCCTTGCTGGCGACATCCTCCGCTTGAAGCCCTAGCATTGCCATTGCGAGGTTGACCGAGTCATTCGATTCCGAGTTGTACGGTTCAGCCTTCAACACTGGAACTTCTGGCACCTGATCAGTATCTGGAACGGTTAAGCTGGTGAATATGATGGACATGTAGTCGTTTGTGCACCCAGTGGACACAACAAGTTGCACCGTGTCTAGGGGGCAATCTATGAGCACAATGAGACAGCGCTCCATCTTGAGGCGTAGCTTCGCTGCGTAGAATTTCAGAAAGTGTGTCAACTTGTCGACTGAACTGCGATCACTTGGAAACCCGGTGTACTGAAGTTCAAAGCACAAGTTTTCCACCTCCCGGGCCATTCTGCCCTGCTCCGGTGCGCAGTTGACGGCGGCAATGTGGTAATACGTCTCCACTTGCTTCTTGATAGCGTACGAGATGACAACCTCATTCATGTCGAACCCACCGGTAACGATGAGGGATCGGGTCATGGTACTCTTCAGTTCATCGTCGATTTTCTGATGCCACGACTCGAGGTCACTTCGATCGAACATTGGTTTTGGTCTCTGGCAGTTGTAGGTTGTTCCGTCAAAATATTCCTTTTGAAGGTCGTCCTTTGCGACTTGGAGTAAATTCTTGTTCAGGACATACGTGTGCGATGATTGCCTATCCTGATTGTTTTGACGAGTATATGTCATTTCTAATGTATCCTCTTCGAATGGAAACGCCCGCCGAAATCCGAATTTGTCATACTTTTTCTTCTGGCTCGGACGTCTGTAGAATTTCTTGTTCTCCTCACGCATGTCCACGATGCCAGTTTTGCTCAACAATTTCGAAGTGTTCCAGGTCTCTTCAGAGGAACCAGCGATGTCGTGCCCGTGACTGATCCACGGATGGTTGAAATGGGAGCGACGTTTGACGACCACACCCGTATCAGCCTTTCCCCTGACCACGCCCTCGAGCAGCGCCATCTTGTACTCGCTCTCGGACATGTCTGGACGAATCTTCTCGGGATTGTCGAGCCCGAAGCTGACTATTCGCTTCACGATGTCCTGCACCAAAAGATCCTTCGACCGCTGCCAAGAATCCTCCGAAATCTCTGTGAACTGTGCCTCAAAGTGGTAAAATATGTCTATCCCGACCTGCATGAGCACCAATTTCATCAAGGTCACATCACGGCGGTCGACGTGATCCCATCCAAACGCCAACGTCGCAGCTTGTGCCTGAGTAGTTCTCATTACTCGAAATGGAACTTGAATAAGTTTGCCCACCGGCACTTCTATTCCAAATTCGCCGGCATTCAATCCGCCCAAAATAGCAGTCTTAGACCCAGGTTGTGCCAACCCACCAGCGGCGTTCCCCTCGCGGCACTCCTCAAAATATGCGGTGAATTTCTTCACAAATTGTCGAGTGAAAGGGTACAAGTACTTCAGGCGGATACGATCCTCGTTCTCCACGTTGGACATTTTCAACTTTTGATTAAATTCAGGGCGAATCTGCCGGAATCTGGCGGGCGGAAATCTGGAGTTGGAATAAATTCAAGCGAGCAGTTGTATGTAAAAGAGTGTTACCCATTTTCGCGAATAAAAATTGCGAATCTCGAATATTCTATCTGCGTGCATTCCCTCTTATCGCTCTCCTCAATTCCAGGTATCATAAATTGCTGATAATGGAGTGGATTGAAATTCCACCAGGTTTCATGTTTGATTTTGATTCATGTCCTCACTCGTAAATTAGGCATATCATTATCTCACGCTGTGCTATTCGGCCGTTTGCAACCCACCAACGGAAATGTCCTCTGGTAAAAGATAAGCCCAACAACCTTAACCAAGTAGTCGAATGGTCGCAGTCTTTTTCACAACTTCATTCGATAGAGTAGAGTCTTCAGTTTACGAGCAATTAAACCTGAATTTTGGCAGTACTTCGAGATGAATGGGTACAGCCGTGAAGTCCTGCGGGAGTGCTTGCCCGTTTTGATCGAGAATGTGCAACCTGAGGACGGGCTCTTGCTGTGGTTGTACGCGAGGCGATGGGTGTCAGCCCAGGAGAAGGAAAGGGTCCGATTCGCTGGCTCACCATTGAAACAAATGGCGGAATTGATCGACGTGCTCTCCACCAAGTACGCATTGGCTTAATTTTAATTCCAATTCCATAGACTTTGTGGAGATATTAATTGAGAGTTGACCATCTGACAGGGATGATGGAGTCATTGCCGAGCTGGTTTCTTTTCTGAAGCAGCAGGGTGGCCAAGCGAGAATTTTAGACCAACTGGACGTGGCAATGGCGAAGCACGAGGGGAAGAAGACAACCGTCGCCCAAGATTGCAAAGATTCCACCACTGATTTTCCACGTTCGTATCTCAGATTCGTAGACTCTGGATGGCTGACTGGCTAAGATGCATTGGTCCTTTTTGCAGTGACCTACACCTCCGCTCACAAAGTTGCAACCATCCTTAACACCAACCCAAATATCTTAAACAACTGGTCTGTGACCATGCGCGATTTCTTGACGAAGGCAGTCGACCTTTATGATGTTGGAGGACTGATCAAGGACCGACAGATTACTGACGCCATTCGACTCACGTTGGAAAAGTGGATCAGCGTCATGGGCCCTGACACGGCAACTTTTAACAAATTGGTCGGCATTCTTGAGGCGCATGACCAAGGGGCTGCAGGTACACATTCTCGTGAATACTCGTGAATTGGTCCAGACTAAATACTCTTCATTTTGCAATTTTTGTAGAAAGCCTGAAGAAGGAGAGGGCAAGAATTCGAGGAGATTCAAGGCCCTGATTCTGAAATTCTTCTTCTTGGCCAAAATATTTAGATTTTCGACCTTCAAGAACTGAGAACTTGGAAATTGGAATGCTTGCAGTACACAAAACGGTTTTATTACATCCAAAGTTGAATAAGAATAGGAATTGTCCAAGAAATTCTTTTGTTTTACATTGACTAAAATTAAATTAGTTCAAAATTATTTTTAAAAAAACGGGACATGAAATATTTCCAGCAAAAAATTTGTAATTGGATAACATTAACATTAACCACAGCACCACGTGCATGATACCCCGGAATTGAGTCCAGCTCGATTTGTCCCTCAGAAAACGTTGCCTTTTGCGGCTCCATTTAACGGGAATGATTCCAAATATCACGTTGCCCGCGCAGACGAGGTTTATTAGGAACTTGAGCTTCGACGATGAAATTATCCGCGGTTGACCGGAATCATGGATTGGGGGAAGCCTCTGAGCTGCTTGTTTACCTCGTATCCCTTCACTTCTCATCGTTGATTTAATAAACTCTAAGGCTCAGTATTCCATACGCGAGCCTGTTTACTATATCCACACTTAAGCAGGGTTGTCAAGTCCTAATGCGGAGCAATGTAAACATGAAGTTTCTGTATTTCTCCTGATGGATACATTCATTACAAATAAGAGCTATTCAACTAAAAGGATTTATATTTTTTAGAAACGACTTGACGTTCGGCGGTGTCCTGTTTTCATGAAGGACAGAACCGGGATTAGACGAAATTAAGTGAGTGCGACAGCAACGGCATCATAATATATTAAAAATACGGCCATTCGGCTGTCAATGCATCGTGTTCGACTCGCAGAACGCCATTTAATTTATTCATGTAAATTTTTCAGTACTGGCATTTCATGTGATGGAGGATTCTAAATAAAATAAAGTAACCTAAAAGGATTTTAATGGTCAGGAGCCATCTGACACCGGCCCACTTGGATTCACGAAATTGCAGGTAAAATCTTATAAGTTTGTAAAATTTTAATTCTTATTAAGTACTGGGCATTCCATACGGATCAGCCGCCAGGAACAATGGAACCTGGGATTCGAGGTATGAAAACTGTCGTTAAACGAGTGTCTTCATCATTTATTTTAAAACTGCTTCGAAATGCCATCGCAATTCTTATGTCAATGACTGTACATTAAATTGTTAAAGATATGTGCTAAACTGACAGCACGGCATGGTTATATATTGGTTTTTCTATCCATGGTATGAAGCCCGGACTTATCTGAGTGCGAGAACGATTGAAATTGTACAATCGATGACGACGTCCTTCATCAGCGTAGCAAAGGTCGTGCTGGCCAAGCAGAAAAATGCTCCAACCGGGAAGAGCAGTGGCCTGCATGCTTTGTACCTGAGGATATACTCCTTTGACATCCTCTGCCCGCTGCGCAGGTGTGAAGTTGAGAAACTGCGGGACAGGTCCGTCAGGTTGGCCGCGAAGCGAGTGAGCACTGATGTGCACATAGTCGTCAGGAAAAATGTGTTGAACGCCCATAAGACGAGGAACGGGTCGAGGCGGCTCCAGAACAAGATCAGGACGATGAGGGAAGAGATGAGCATGCTGGCCGCGAGGCAGAGCGTTGCGAGAATGAGGACGCTCGTATTTCGCAGTAGATCATTGTGCACGAGAAGAAGAGCCATGTAGAATATGATCAGTCTTGATTTCCGGGCATGCGACGCGCGAGCGTTGGCGTCGTACCGAGAGAGGTAAAGAGACGCTGAGACCGTGGAGCAGTACACGAGCGCCGCGGAGACGAAGTAGTACACGAACAGCATGTCGATAAGTGTCATGTAGCTAAAAATCAGCCCAAACAGTAGCGTGAGGTTCGCATGGCCCGTGTTGAGCTGTGACATAGCGTGCACGTCGAAATGGATCGCGAAGCCAAACATGGGCACCGTGGCCGAAAGGCCGAGGAGCAGAACCCAGAAAAGCCAGTCCAAGACGGTGTTTACGGTCGTGTTCTGGTTGCCTGGGCTGGCCAGGTCGTGAATCTCGTAAAGGTGTGGTTCGACGAGGTGGTAAGAGTTGTGGACGCCAAGGACCCGCCCAGGGTACACGTAAGAACAGAGCTGCAGAGTAAGCCCGAGCAATTCGAAGGCTCCGTACAAGTAGAATTGCACGGATTCGGTGGGCGAGACGGAATCACCGCGGAATTCATGCCACGGACCGAAGACCCCGACGATAAGGACCCGGGCGATGATGTGGCCCAGGGCAACGACTCGCCACTGAGCCTGGTGACTGGGTGGACCGAAGATGAGCAGGGCTGACTTGTGGTCCTTTTCGTAAAACGGGAATGCCCGAAGATAGTAACCGAGCTTGAGGACGTCGTGGACTCTTTTCCGTGCCGTCTGCATTGTGAAGGCGGAAATTTATGGTCCTGGTGTGAACGCAGCACTGCCAAGAAAACTGCGTACATAAATGTGAACAGATTCGACCTGCCACATTTCACAAGAATTCTGAGGCTAGAATATTCAATGCCAATTTCGGTCTCCATTTTTACTTTTTTAGTAGAATTTTTACTTATAAACTGCAATTCCATGTCCAATTCCTACATCATTGAATATTTTACATTCACATTTTCATTTCGTCGTTTCTGACTTTACTTTTTGCTCAATGTCACTTTTACTTTGAGTTTACTTCCGCGTGACTTTTAATTAATGAATGAGGCTGCGCTCAGCCCCAAAAATGCAAAGCTCACTTCGATTTTTTCGGCTGACGTGATATGATGGGCGTGTATTGGGTGGCGCGATGTTTATTTATTAAATTGCAGTTATAATGGTACAAAACTGACAGAAACAGAAATTCGTTCCCTCGAATTCCTGCAACCACTTCCTGAAACCCGAAGCAGGGCTCTGAATCGCCGACATTGCCATGCATAAGAATTCGCATTAGAATTTAGAATGCACAAATAATCTAAATTGAAGCACAAAGGAATGAAATTAAAAATTAGCACGCCAAACATGCAATATTCGCGCATTCTGTCAAAGCTCACGAAATGCAAAGTGACTTAAGTTATACGTAATACATCAACGGCAGCGAACAACCAGTTAAATTAGAAAAGCAAGTACTCAAGCTCGAGGACACGCCACAGTTTTTGGATCCAATAGTATACGAATTCTAATTCGAAAACAAGTGAACTGCATGCCAACATGTACCCGCAAACGAGAAAAATGTTCATGATTTCAAAGTCCATGCAGACCGGTGTCACATCTGCCTCCGTGGTCGTGATTCCGCCATTGCTTCTCACAAAATTATAATTTGTACTACTTGGATGGCATTGTCGAAATTGTTCCACAACTCAGGAAGTCCCGATGCAAGTTCTCGGTTGAAGTAGTCGACCAACTTGAACTGCAGAGGTCCCCAAGCCTGAATCAACCAGGTTGACTCCGCGAACGGCTCGGGCACAATGTAACAAACTGCGTCGCCGTTAACAATCTGAAAACCTCGCACCATGCTGTCACCAACCTTGTTAATGATTTCTGCCAGGAATGGTCGCCTTCTTTCTGAAACAGCTGGACCGTGTCACGTAGATGCAGTTTCCACCTGTCCTTGTTGACGCTGACACCCGAAATCAGCATGGCAGCACCGTAAAATGCGATGACTCGCAACATGCTCGTCTCACAAGTGTAAGCGCAATTTTGTTTTGATTTGCATTTGACATAGAGCGTAATAGCTGAGCCCTTCGCTGTGCCAGCAGCAGCACACTGACAGAGTCATAGCTGATCAGATTGCAGCTTTTACATTAAGCTGGACAATATTTGATGGTTTTTCATCGTGGGCAAATCACCCTCCTAGATTTACAGCCAGAAATATTCCGAATGGAATTCGCTGCTTTGTGACCAGCTTGGTGACTGAACGTTGTGGTTGTTTAGTACACACCCAGGGAATTGAGGTTACCGCTGCGGCTGCGGACGCCAACCACGCAATTGCTGGAGCCTTGTGTCTAGTTTCCTAGAATGTTTAAACAGCAAGTTTGAAATTTTCGATTCATCGATTCTGTACGACTGAAAACATCGCACGTGTTATGTAGAATCGAGTAGAGTTATAACAAATTGAGTTAAAATAACCAACGTGAACATAGTTTTGTAAATGCTGTGAAAAAAAATTATAAGCGAGAACATAAGCACTTGAAGACCTGACCTGGTAATAAGTACCAAACTTTCATTACCAAAATAAATTACCAAATTGCCAAACTCCTTTGCTTGCCTCTAGCCTTCAAGCCTTGTCCTTCATTCATCTATCGCTGGCCTTGGTTTTGAACAAGGCTGCATCGTCACATCTCCGGGAACACGTAAAATTATTTGCGACGTGCAAAGTACAAACCAAGGAATTGTTGCACTAGTGGCCGCCGGTAGTATGGCAGTCGATGATGACTATTGATCACGCAATCTCGAGGCACAATGTCTACCAGTTTCAGGAATTCCCTAAGGTTACTATTGGTATCTTGGTTATCTTCTGATTTAACTAAACTTGCTGCTGTTCTTTACTTCGACTAGCAGCCCGTACGATTTATGATTTTATTGACGATTTGACGAAAAGATCTGCGATGTAAAAGCAAAAGACAGAGCAACCCAGTGCGGTGAGAGGATCAGGCACCGGTGCGCTGTTTTTATCGCCTGTGGGTCTGCTTCGCTCCTACTTTGTTCTACAACCCGCTGGGCTGGGAATGGAATTTCATGGTAAATATATGACTTGACTTGGCTAACTTGGCTCTGGCTTCAAAAGGTCAAGGACAATCTTGATTTTTGGTCCGGCCTCGTCTTCGTTACTGCTTCAGTGAGCTTATCAGTCGCCTCACCAGCTGCCCAGGCCCATGCCTTTGAATTACGTAATCACGCAAATAATTCCAGTCATTCACCATCCCGTGATTAATATCATGGCATTCAATGACATTCATTAACTTGGCATGGCAGAGCAAGGTTAAGTATTGATTTAGGCATTTAACGCAAAGAAGTCAGTTCGGTCATTCAATTCTCAGCTTATTCGGAATCTACGATGGCAATGGAGAAAGAAAAAAGTCCCGAAGTCGTACCAGGATCCGGGCGCCGGGGATGGGCACTCATGGCCCTGCTGGCGATGTATCCCTTCATCGCGGGCTTCATCTACTCCCTCCAGGCCCCATTTTACCCGATTGAGGCGCAAGGCAAGGGAGTGTCGGTGACGGTCATCGGGCTCGTGTACGGAGTCTACGAACTGGCCTCGATTTTCATGTCACTCGTCGTCGGAGCTCTGGTAAACCCTCATTTACATATTCGCAAGGCAATTGAACGTGTTTTTCGCTAATTGACGCATGGTAATTAACTATCTTGATTTCTGTCTCAGTTATCACGAATTGGACTCGCATCCGGGCTACATTTGGGACTCCTTTTCACCGGAATCGGCACAATCGGGCTTGGGTACGAAAAATTCGCGGTCAAAGCTTAAAAACTAAACTTTGTACGCCCTTTCTTGAAGGCTCCTCAGCTTTATCACTGACCGGACTGCATTTGTTGCCTTGTCAGTGATCATGCGTCTTATTCAGTCTGTCGGAGCCTCATTCCGTGGAATTTCGACCGTGTCATTGGCCACGCTCGCGTTTCCGAAGGCGATTGGAGCGACAGTAGTAAGTTTCAGGATCCGATCTCGAATTTACAATTCCCAGTAGCCGGAATAATTAATTAAGTACCAGGTACCGGCTTGATTGTAGTAAATTTTGTTCGCAGGCTTCGCTTGAAAGCATCTCCCGCCTCGGAGGCTGTCTGGGTACGGTCGCAGGCGGGGCTGTCATGCAAGTCTCCGGATTTCTGACCACTTTTGGCCTATCTGGCGGCGCTGTGCTGACGGTCCTCCCAATTTCGATGATAATGCTGCGAAACATGGATGCGGTTAAGGTCAAGGTCAACAATGACCCCCAAGGTCAGGGACAGCCTCTGCCTGGGCCTGACCTCCTCCAAGAATCAAAAACAATACCACCCGCCGTCACCGCCAAAACGCCGCCCAGCAAGAAAATCGGACTCTGCACCCTCCTGCGCAGTCCCTCCATCGCCCTGCCCGTCTACCTCCTCGTCTGCTCCGGCGGCAGCCAGGGGTTCGCGATGAGCGTGATGGAGCCCAACCTGCAGCAGTTCAGCCCCACACCGCTCCAGATCGGGCTCATTTTCATGTGCTCGGCGGGGGCGTTTCTCCTCACGTCTCCGGCGCTGGGTTACTTGTACGATCGACTCAAGGCCAGGCCCGTCGCCCTCTTCAGGACGCAATTGACGGCTCCGGTCCTGCTGCTACTCGCATTTACAATCATGGGCCCAGTGCGTTTCGCTCCTTTCGAGCCGTAAGCACTGTGAAGCCTTTTAAAAAATCCCGGCACGGGAAATATCCACGTAATCCTTGCATTTTTTCCCTTGCCTCTGGCCCGCAGGTCCATACCCCTGACCGCCGTCGGACTCGCCCTGCTCGGAATCGGGTACGGATCCGCATCCTCATCATCGTACCTCATTGCTGTGCAGAACGGAAAGGCCCTCGCGTCGACGGAGGGGGACGAACTCCGAGTGCACGAGCTGATTTCCGGAATCTGGCGCGCTGCGCTCTCGCTGGGCTTCTTCATCGCCCCGAGCGTGTCCGGAGCCCTGTACGACACAATCGGCTTCCGGAATCAGTGCTTGTTCATCGTCGGGCTCCAGGCGTTCAACGTAAGGCTCAAGGCTCGGAGATTGATAAGAAAGGTTGATAAGATTACTGATAAGATTGCGTGTACCCGCAGGTTCTGCTTCTGACAGCGTGCGGATGCCGGACCCGGAACGAGGAGTCGCAGTCCAAGTCGCGAAAATAAATATGGATGCTCATTCTTAAGTTTCTTTGAATAATTCAACAGAATTCCAGTTACATGTATGGCACGCATAACGCACAATATCTGATAAGAACTAAGATAAGAGATTTGTACAGAGAAACAATCAGAACAAAGAAACGGAAGGGGAAAAGAATTGCACACCCGCGGCAGTACTCCTTGAAGAGTAAAATGCTGAGTGTGACTCAGCATATGAGCATTCCTTCCAAGCAAAGAAAGCACACTCACGGCGAGTATATTATCAGTATCATTAAGAATCTATCAGTTCCTCACTTTGACCGTAGTCCCCATCATTGAGTGACCGATGACTGGTGGAGAAGAAAAAGTAGAGGACCCCACTGTCACAGTCACTGCGTTCCAGATCCAATCCACCCGGGGTTTGGTTCCTGGAAATCCACTAGAAATTACAGAAGTAAGTAAATACCGGCAATTAGTTGCGTGCTAGTTGCGTGTGCTGGACTCTGCCTTATCTACCTCTTCCCCAATAAAGAATTATCGGTGGCCCATGTAGTACCCGCAAGCTCGGCCTTAAAGCGGAAAAGTTCCGCAAATCCCTAGCCGTGGCCGCGTCTTTGTCCCCATTATTGGGCAAAGACCA
>WIXG01000889.1:0-17220 GCA_009869945.1 Mesaphorura yosii | reverse complement strand
TTGAGTCATGTGAGCCAGCCGAGTCTCCTGCTGCTGCGAGAAGGAAAGAGGATGCTGTTACTAAAAGTACCTTGCATGGAGATTCTTTAAACGATAATGCCTGCTATAAGGAAAGTGGGCAATAATTCACGCTTGATGACTCCACATCTCCATTATCACAACACAACAATCAAGGCATTTGCCTTTATTTGCTTAAGACAAAGAAAACAATCAAGTTTAAGCATTAAGGCTATTAAAGCAGTTTGCAGTCGGTGGTTGGACTTTGGCCTTGCTAGCAGGTGACAAAATCCACGGTCACGTATGCGGCGTCCAAAGAACGAAACGCGAAAATGAACTTGTTGGTTGTCACTGTCCCGTCGCCGTCGTCCGTCATGCAATGAGCGATGTCAGTTGATAAATTGCCATTTGTTCATTCATTGACTTGCCTTGTTCTTTTATTCAATATTCACTTGTTTACTCACTCACTCGTGTTCGGCTGGCATTTAATTTAATGACGAATGCGTCAGAATCACGAATCGAATCACGATCGGAAAATATTCGTTGTGACAATTGTGACCTACGAAGAATGCCGACTCGTTAACTTGTATCGCAATCACTTCTTGGACACGTGCATACTCATCAAAATTTAAGTTTAATTTGAACTTCAGTTCCAATTTCGCCTACACTGCACGAGAAAGGAAAAACACAAGAAAACTAAAAGGCTACAACTTAATTTCTTGCAACTGCAGCCGGTTCGATTCGGTCTTTGGTGGGTTGTGGCGAAAATTGGTCAGTTTACGGAGTTTTATGATTATGCAATTTGACAACAAGTTTTCTGCTCATCGCCGTTAAAAGAGCAGGGACTTGACGGTCCAGTATACCGTCAGCCCGAGTAATTTGAAGCTCGTGTGCTTCGAAATGTGGAAGTATGACCCAATTTTGACTTTCAGGGCGCGGCACGCACGGCGCTGGCGCCGGGCGAGCCTCGAATGCACGACGGCCGGGGCGGAGACGAGCGAGTGGATGTATAGCGCTGAAAGCGAGTTCAACTTCCCCGCGATCGGGTAGACGGCCAAGTCGAAGAACGTGAAGACTTGAACCACCTGGACAAGGATAAAGAGGATTTCAAGGGGCATGACGTGGTGGTAGCGAATGAGGCCGTGGTAGCCGACGACTGGCCCCAGAATCATGTGCACCTGGAAGATGGCGAGATCGTAGCCCTGGTAGAAGCCGTTAAACTCCTCGTTGAGCGACTGGAACATGGCGTAGAGGCGGAGGGAGACGCTCGGGCTGCGGATGACGTCGTGAGTCGCATGCACGGGCACACGGCCACGTCCAGCCATCTGCGGGTCGTCGAGCCGTATTTCTCGGAGCCAGGCCGTCATGCTGAACCAGTAGCAGACCATGACCAGGACGACGGAGCAGATGCAGTTGCACACGAAAAAGTACTCAACACACTCGAGCAGGGCGAACGGGAAGATCAAAAACGGTGGAGGCGACAAGGTCACGGCGTGTACAATGGAGTAGTAATACCAGGGCGCCCTGTAGTTCATGAAAAAGTAGCCCACAGCCATGGCGCACACGGGCATGGCGAAGAACGGATACACACGCAGAATGAAGAGGTTCAGGCTCGCGCCGATACTCGCATTCGCCTTTGGAAACACGGCGCCTTGCTCACGGCCGCCACCTCCATCACCATGAATGGCAAACTCCTGCATTCGTTCGTGCAACTGGAAGAAGTGGTTGACCATGTTCATGCAGTGCGTGCGAAGGCAGAGCATGTTGATCTCGTAGCCGATCGCCAAAGAGTAGGACCAAATGAAAAGGCCGTGGATGAACGCGTTCAGGAGTGGAAGTGGCTCAAGACCCAGCTGGACGCTGAATTGGACGTGCGCGACAAAACTGGTGATCATGAAGGACGCACGAAGGAGAATGAGACCGAAAAAGATGTACGTGGGCAGTTTGGCCGCAAAACCCCGGAGTGGCCGCAGAGCTCGCGCATGACGGTCCCAGTTGAAGGGAATCGCGTGCGTGGCGCACATGAAACGGAGCACCGTGCTAAGCGCGTCGAATCCGGCGCTTGTTTGATTCATTGAGTCTTTGCGTCTGTCTACTCGGATCAGTTCACTCGTTCGACTAGCGCGTCAGCCTGGAGTGTTCATGGTTTTTAACACAAAATTCTAATTTCCGGTCCAGCCAACTCCTTAGGTACCATCAATTTTAAATGAACACTTTTTCAATTGTTTGAAAGTGGACAAAAACTTTGTTCGAGCAAAGTACAAGTAGACGCAATTCCGTTTTGCCTTCGAACTCTGCACTGCCACTGTCCACTGCCACTGCAGAATGGGCGGAATCGATTAGTGAATTCCTGGAAAAAGAAACATGCACGACATGTAAAATGCAAATAGCAATTATCAATTGGCAATTTCGACTGATGGTGACTCAATTTACGTGTATGACATGCTCAAAGCGCGTGCGATAAGGCCGAACGGGTTGTAGGTCAGTTGGGAGTTTTGAAACTTGCGAGCTACTCCACATGGCCACAACCTTCAAATATTCACTGAAATGTAAACTCGGAACTTGTTATTGTAACAGACATTTTCCTTAATTATTTCCCTTGCAATCATATCATGGTCACTCCCGAAATAAGTTTCAACAAATTATTTTCCAAAAATAGGCTTCGTAGTTTATTTTTACACACGATTCGCCGCCATCAATCTGGGATTGAGAAATTATTCTTCTGAAGGACAACCTAGGATTTGAAAGTAAAATCTTTACATTTGGCGATTGAGCTCATGAAAATACAATGGGCCAACCAACACCGGCCGCAACTGATCCGTAATGATCAACCAATGAAATGATTGTACAATAACTGTTTACGTATTTGTTCCGTGAATCAGCACTGATAAGCCTTCCATGCGCTGACGCTGAGTTCATGCTCACCCTCTCGCTGATCATTTATCTTCAAGTTCATGCAACTCGATACTCGGAACGTAAACATAAACAAACACGAAACAGGAACGAGGAAGTCGTCGGTAGATGATTTGCGTATTCGCACTGACATTGGCATTGACATTGGCAAGATTCACTCATACAAATTGCCAGCCAGTGCCGGTTGAATTGCAAGCTGCCAGGAAAATAACTGCAACATCCGAAATCGTCAATATTACCATGATAAAGGCAAAGGTCAGGTTAAAGGAAGTCGCTGATTCTAAATTGCGTCGTTCCTCTACAATTTGAAACGCTCTTCAGCGCAGTATGCAATACGAAAGGCAGCGCTCATAAAAAGGAAGAGGATGTGAACCGGGAAATGCGCAGTGCATTGCAGCAAAAGTCAGTTCCAGTCGAGTTTCATATTCAGAAATTCAGATTTATCTCCATTTGATATTCCCAAGAACTCCGACACTAAGAAGAAAGGAAAATGTCACAATTTATGCTAGCGAGTTTATTGCTATTCACGATCTGCGCCTGTGGAGTGGGAGTTTCAATTCCAGTAAGCAGTAATTGTAATTATTGGCAGTTTATGAATGTCTAACTTGTTAATACATTACTCTTGCTCTTGAAGATGGTGGACACGGACACAAAACCCAAACTCGAAGTAGTCGAGTTCTTTGAGAAAATCGGTGGCTCCATACTCGAAAACCCGTTCCCGGTGCCCACCATAGTCAGGTCAATTCGCTTGGACCAAGTGCAGATCAACGACAAAGTTCTGGGCGAGATGCTGGCAAACTGCTTGGAGGTTGAAGGCTTTCATTTCAAAGCATACGATGATGGCTCTGCCAAAGTAGCCGAAGGAAAAGGACGAGAGCATGAACAACCTACCAGGATGAAGACCATTGATGAGTACAGATTCGACCTCGCCCTTGCCAGCCGAATGCCGCGTCACCACTTCACGTATTTCATTCTGGAAGCCGTCACCGTCAATTTCAACGCCCCGTCGCCAATTAACGCCGACCTCCTCGTGACTTTCTTCGAGTCGACCCTACCGGAAGACTTCACGAGCGGTGTGACGACACAGTTTCCTAATTTGAATACACTGAACCTGGTCAGCATCGAAATTGCGGGAGTGGGGCACGGCGTACAGGCAGCTGATCTCGAGTACTTGCTCAGCGGCGCCATTCCCAGCCTCAGGCACATGTTTATTCGAGGTTTTAACTGGAATGCAGACGGGGACGGTGGAAGTCGATTGCGTTCTCTCTTCGCGAGATTGGGCTGTCCGGGCGTACAGGAGAACGTATTCTTGGATAAGGATTATGACGTGTGGGAGTGCTAATTATACAATTTATATTTCATAAGTTGTCGTATTTACAACAGATGTATTTATTTATTCAACTGAATTCAAATAAAATAACACTTAGCTTCGCTAGTAAATCTAAAGACCGACCTCGGCTCGCGACCGCCTCGAAACCTGAAATTGAAGCATGATGATCGTGTACGTGACAATAACGCTTAGGAACCCACCAATGAAACGATATGTCACAACGAAAATCGCTGAGCCCTTGACCGCCACTTCGTTGCACTGCAAGTCAATGAGGATGGACGAGAGTCTGTTGGGCGAAACTTGCTCCGAGTTATCCGCCCTCGCAATCCATCGGTAAAAGTCGATTGACTTTGCATTAAACTCCGCGGCAAGCACCAGCAGCGAGAAGAAGACTCCAAAGTAAAAGTAAAAATGTGCAAACTGCCGCCATTCAACGTTCTCCTCGAAGAAGACGATCACGATCCAAGACGCGTAGAACGGGAGCGCTACGCCGATGCAACTGAATGTCAAAACTTTGGTGGCAGAGTTGAGGGTTTTGACAAGATGCTTGAGACGGTCGTAGTGGGCAAAGATTTGCATGTCAGCGTCAGAGCTCGGACTGCCCGAATTCTGAAGGAGCTGTTGTTCGGTGCGTGTTCTCTGAAATAAACCGTGGCCACGATCCGAATTTGAGGCTTCATTTTGGACTTCCAGCGTCCTTATTCCTTCATATTCTTCGCCATTCACAATCTTCGTCTTTCGCGGGCGCAGCTTCAGGAAGTTAGCCATCACATGACGAAGGCAAAGGACTGTCATCAAGACGGTCCACTCCAGCACCTGAATCAGCAGGAACTTTTGGAAGGCGATCGCTAGACGCAGGATTGTAAGCCCCATCGTGAAAGTGTGTTCGAAGGCCGATGCAGAATACCAAGTCGTCTGGTCATCGAACTCTCGAAAGAAGTAGAGCTCCTGCGTTTCGGCATAATGCTTGGCGAAGAATCCAGTCAGATTATTGTTCACCCCGATGTTGTGTTCGAAAGTGGTGTCCAGAAGTCCGAAGCTCGTGTACATTACACAGAGCGTGATGCCCAGCATGTTTACCTATTCACATATTCAAAGCAAAGCTATTGCTAAAGATAAGATAAGGAATTACGCAGTATTGCGATGGAAGGAATTTCAACTGACTCACCTTGATACCAATCCACGACGACGAAGACGATGAATCACTGCCGCCATCGTTTACCGAATCGTGGTCCGAAGGGGATGAGAGCCCGATTTCGTCAATCAGTTTGAAAGCTCGGAGCCAGGCGTCACGTTTCGCCCAGAATGTGTAAATGAAGGCGAATCCGTAAACAAGGCACGCGATGCAGCCGACAGTCTGCAAAGACTCAAACGCACTGCCACTGCCGCTGATATTCATTTCTCCAGGCCCGGTTCCGTTTCCTTTCGCTGCCGTAGTTCCAAATAGCTCCAGCCAACTGGCGCGCCTCCGGGCCAAAGATAAATACTCAAACATGATCAGGCAGTGGACGATGGCACAAATGCACTGTAGAGTAATCCAGTCAATAATTTTCCTTGTTATTCGTTAATTATTAATCAGTATTAAAGGTCGGAACCTGATGGATTCGGTTGCTCTTCAACTCAACTCGGCTCCGATCTCCGCCAAGTTCAGCACCTGAATCGATTTCGCCTTCGCCACCATCATCACTTTTTCGGATCCCCGACCGAGTTTTCAGCCGGAAGGGAATCAAAAACAACACGTACCCGAAATTCAGGACAATTTTATAGTAGTTCAACAGTGGAGAGCTGCCATCTCCGTTTCGACGGCGCTTAAGCGCCAGAATTAGCCTTTCAATCATGGTGGGCAGCACTTGCGACTGTGACTTGCTTTCAACAGCGACCTCGAACAGAATGACGAAAATCCCGAAACGATCAAGGTTAACATGCTGGAACTATTTTGGAAATGCCAGACACGATATGGAAATATTTACGGCGCAGTTCGGGCGGGCCGCAAAAACTAGACACACGATTAAAGGTCACCAGCCAACCATACATCACAAAAGCACGTTGCCGTATGTCACCTTGTCTTGTGATTTATGAAACACGATACACGAGAATTCGTTCATCAGGTAGACATATGGACTGATGACTCCGAAACTCGGATTTCCAGTTACTAATCTGTTAATCAATGAGTCACGAACATAAAAACAACATAACACAATAGAGCTGTAAGTAATTCATTTAATTAAACAGAAAGAATATTTTATGGAGCAAGTCTGTTTTCTTTGATTATAGAGACGACGGAATGAGATTTAGCGAATGTTCAATTTGAAAGGACTTCCTTTGATCGGCTTTTCTTGATACTTGATGTTTAGCTTGTAGACTCCGGGCTCTTCTACCTGGTATGTGACTTCGATGCGACCATCGCCCAGATCGTTGGTCCAGATCTGAGCATGGCCTGGACCGTCCATTTCGATGGCCAGGTGCAAGCACATCGATCCAACGACGTTCCCATTCATTGTGATCATGAATGTGTTGAAGTCGTCTGCGGGAGTGGTCCGATATTTCCAACTGATTTCTTTCGCTTTCCTCAAGATTAATTCATAACTCAAGACTTACGTGCTTTTCCCACTTTCAGACCTCGTCCGGTGGCTGTGATGTACATCGACATGGTGCTGGCTTTTGACTTGTGACCAACTGCCTGACTGCCTTGGCTCCTGATTGATGTACGCTGGTTCAGCGTTCACTGTGGACTGATTTTCGCAGCAACGCAATGACGACGTGCAATGCATCATTATGTAATTATTATTTTGGCTGTCATGGTCATCGGTCCATTTATGGCGGATGAATGATGTACGAGTGCAGCAGAGATTAGATGCTCGTGCTCTTTGGTAAGCGCCCGTACCTGATCAGCCAATAAAGACAAAGATTGCTTCCATTCTTCGTGCATGCCTTCTTAACTTGTTTCTGTATTTCTATTTCTCCATGAATAGACAAAAACGAAGGTGAAGCTTGTCCAGGCAGGATTCGCTAATTCGCCATGTATCGCAGGTGCAGATGGATTATGCAAATCATAAATTCGCAACTCACAAATGAGTTTTGCACACAAAAGCACGCGACACGCGGGCGAACTCATGACTCATTCTATAGCACTTTTTACTGCGTTAATGTTCCTTGCATAATTTCAGCATTCATTCACAGAATTGGATGCAATTAAAAATTCGACTTGGCATGAACACGTGGATTTCTTCGGCTGTGCTCGACAATTTTCTTTGCTACGCTGATGCCATGTCAAGCCAAAGCCATTAATCACTGGATTTCGATGCCAAATGCATTGACATACGCAATGCCAGCTCAGATTGCGTCCGCATTCATAAATCTTCTCGCTGATTGCGTTAATTGTACAGAATGACAGAATTCAATGCTGCATGCTGAATTAAGAAAAACAGAACAAGCAAGGCAGGTAGGTAAACATGTAAGTACACGAAATTGAGTCTGTAAAAGGATTATAATGATCGTAGGTGACCTTGTTCGTGATTTGAGTAAACTGTAATCCTCTGTCGTACGTGGTTTATGGTTTTGGTTTTGTAGATCTGCCTTTCCGTATTTGGTGTGTGGGTGTCAACTCAAGGTCGATTGCGTATCGTGCTCGCTGGGCTGCGGCTGTTTCTGGACGGTTTCTTCTATGAAAACGAATCATAATCTTGACCATTGCCGGTTCTGCCATTCATCTATTCTTGCACGTCCAGAACGCCAAATCTGCCGCGGCTGACCTGTTGACATACTATATTAACTAATTGGCAATGTTTTTCTGGCCAGAATCGCCGACTTTGTTGAGAAATTGAAATCTCAAATTATCATCTTGGAATTCTAGATGATGGTCGCATTTCTTGACTGACCTGTCACGGTAGAGAGCGATTTTAAGTTGAACTCGCTTGCGAAAATGGAGCCTCACTCAACTTCAGCTTAGATTTAGGTCTGGCTTACGTTTGCATTGCTACTTTTTCAAATTTTAACCAACGTCCACAGACAAGACCAAACATGCGACTCCCTCCTACGATCCCGATACACAACCGCCGACGAGCGTCGGTTCAACGCTCCGGACAAGCGACTGCGCCCGACCGAGAACGGTGACGATTGGAGCATCGTCGTCTCCATGCGACCAATCGACGGGGCCGACCAAATGTTGGAGAAGCTTCCGCTGCAGGTGATGGTCACACTGCGTGAAATCTCAGAAAACAATGCCATCCACGAAATCATCGTCACGGCATTCGCGAGCGGGGGCGGCAGCAACAAAAGGCTGCAGCATTTTGGCACCCTCCGAACGGATAAAGCCATCGCTTCAGTGGACACATGCGGTCTTGGACTCACGCTGGACGAAGACGCGTACGCGAGTCGGATGGCGTGCTCATTCAAAGACGGCCACAAACTGCTCGTCAGCAAATGGCGGTCGCGATCCCTCCATTTCATTTGGACGCTGTCACCTTATCAGGAGAGGGGCAACAAAATCCCATTCGAGAAGACAGAAGTTCGGTTTGAGATGTTCGAGAAGCAAGAGCGCCAGGACTCGCCAACGTCAGCGTCTGCAAAAGCATCGCTTGTGTTCTGGAAACTCAGAGAGGGAAAAAGTCGACTGGCGTAGCTGGCGGAAAACGGGTCAAATGCTACACGACAGTACGTGCACAATTGATGAATGGCAGCAGTATGGCCGACCAGGCATCGAAGCCATGCAAAGCCGTGCTCCTCGCCCTGATTTTGGCATCTGTGGTCTGCCTCATGTACGTGTACGATACTGTCATCGTCTACAATTTCAAACATCTGCCAACCATCTCGGAGGCCGGCGATGGTGACGGCGGTGGCAGTGGCGTTGGCGGTGAGGCGCTTGGAAGACAAGGCAAGACAAGACAAGCAAATATTCAGCCTGTTTGAGGATTTAGAACAATGTACGTCTTTATTTACTTGAATTAAGAGAATGCAAAGCAATGCTTTGATTTTTAATTAAAAACGCCCGTAAACTCGTATAAATGCGCCTTCCTTGCCATAAACGCGAGCAAGACGTCAATGACACGTGCCAGGATCACATTTTGAACTCCATTCGGGAAAGTCATGCGATTGTACTCAAATAGCCACTTGACTTTCACGCGCAGAGGGCGCATCGAGCAGAAGGTGCCTCGGTTCGCTCTCCCGACACCGTGGCTTCGGTTCAGATGTGAGGTTATGAACTCCTGTGATTTCCCAATGTAATTTTTGGTTGCGCCACAAATCATTCGGAAGAGTCCGAGGACAAAGATGAGCCCGAAGCTGTACAAGCTTCCGATGACTAGCCCCAATGACTTATTCATATACACGAGGGCGACGATGATGCTGATAAGAAATGCTGCCAGCACCAGATGCGTGAGTGGAAGCAAGTACTCGTCGGCCGCCGCGAACACGCCGTGCGCAACGGCGTTCTCTCGGTACGTGTACAGGGCCCGCAGTAATTTGAATGGCTTACCCGCGTGCTTGCTCTCGCGCCACGTGATCAGTTCCATCCAATTGCATGTGCTGCGGATGTACGACAAGACACCTGCCAGGAAGAAGCACGCAAGCAGAAGATCTCCACAAACTCCGTACGCCGCGACCAGGCCCAACAGCAAGTTCGGGCCAAGTGTATTGAAACGTACGTTGTAAAAGATTCCGTCGTACTGCTGCAGCGCCAGGCCCATTGTGGGGACAATCAGGAGCAGAATTAGCACCGACCCCACCTGGAGCCCGATGATTAACTTCTCCGTCCCATCAGGCTCGTCTCCGTTCAACCTAAATCGGCGCACGATTTTCTTGTTGGCGACGACCGTCTGATTGCAGGCGTAAATGACCAAGTCCAGCTGCAGAATGATGCCGATTTGAAGCATTGGCGCCAGCGCGTACATCAGAAAGTAGACGAGGCAGAGCCCGATCTCGTCCAGCGTCGCGTGGCCATGATAAATGCTTTCCACGTGCAGAATGACAAGCATGAAGCGGACGAAAATGTTGCCAACTCCGTAGAACATAAAGAGGGTGCGAGTCCGTCCGGTTGACTTCTTGTAAAGCTGGGCGTGGTCGTCCCAAACAAGGGGACTGCAGCGAACGGAAGTGGCTAAGAGGATGGGGAGCCTGGCGAGGGCGAGAGAGCGATTGAAGATCATTGCTGGAGAACTAATCCTAATCTACTCTGCTTGTTAACTGACTGGTCAACTAACTTGCACTTACCATCCCGTGCCAGAATAGAAATAAATACTTTGTTCTTAAATATTCACGAGAGAGCGACCTCCATATATTGCCATACTTGGTGCTCGCGGCGCTTCCGTCTTCCAGGTCCAGTAAGACATTTTGGTCGAAATCGTGGAATAAAGAATCGCTCTAGTGAAAGGAAACTAATTATTGACGTGAAAAAGCACAATTTATTTCCGTCCAAATTCAGAAGTCGAGCCGGACTCGACCGTGCTGATGATGCCGAGTCTTGAATTAATCACAATGCATTCTAAGAAAAGCGGGGAATCGAATGAATAAATACATCGCAATTGTAATTGAGACATTTTCCCTTTTCTGGTCACAAGGGAAAGCTGGAATACGAATTTTTTGTATGGAAATTCCAGGGAAAACCGAATTCCGGCAATTCCGGGTTTCTAAATTGCTTTGCTCGAATTTGAAGGTCACGATTTAAAATTCGTATTGCCTCGACTTTGCATTTCTCGTGACATTCACGCCTGCTGACAAACTCACGACAACGCCTGCGACTGCACCTCGATCATAAATTAAGTCATGGATTCGTTGGATTAGAAGAACAAACAAGAATTTGCATAATGTGACACGGAATATGGAAATGTGGAGCACTTCTCACTCTCTGCCTGAATTGTGTGCAAATTAATGCAAGGATGGAATTTAATTGAGTGTAAATACTCACAGACATAATCGTTATCGTAAGTGCACACTCACCAGCAGGCAGGCAGCAGATGCTAATGGCAGGCAAGGCAATGGCAGCGATGATTGCGAATTACGAATTGCGATTTGCATTCGGCTGAGGCTGACGCAGACTCGAGGCCCGGTGCAATTATGCGAGAGCATGATAAGTACGCAGTTTTTACTTTAGTCGTCGCATCGCTTGAAAGTGCAAGTGGAGTGGCAAGCATTCAGCAATTCAGCCTGCGCCTCACTGCGCTGTGCCAGCTTGGCGGGCCTGCTTGCTATTTTTGGTTGTGGGTCATGGATAATGGATAGAGCGATTCCATCCATCGATCTGGCCGTTAAAGAGAAAGACAAAGACATGAAGACGACGGCCCCACGCCTATCTTTAGTTAACCACAGATCTCAGGTCTCCGTGCTTATCTTTTTTGTGTTTACGTGCTGCCTGTTTGTCGCAGTAAACGCTGCCGGTGTCAGTTTCGGTGCTAGCCCGGGTCAAACCCAGATCATAGACGGATGCCGGTGCCGGAGCCCAACCAAGGCTAGCCATCCGGAGCTCGAGTGCAGGTGCGACACATCTGGACTGGTCAGCCTGAGTCCGAACCTGCCGCCTGACGTGACGAGAATGTAAGTTCAATGATCTTGTTAGAAATTTGCTAAACTGCTAATCAATGCTACAGCAATTCTGGTTATGTAGAACGGTGACGCACTCGGAGCGTTTTGTGACCTTGAACAGAACACAGCTACAGTCTTACAGCGCTGGACTTGTCGAAATGTAAGTCAAAGCCGATTCATTTTGGGTGTTCTTTGACAATATCTTATTGGATTGCTGAAATCTTTCCAGAGTTCTTAGCGACTTGCCGGAATTCCGGGAGATTGAGAATGGCACATTTTCCGATCTAAGAAATTTAACCACAATGTAAGTACCATGCAAGTCACGTTAAATTGCTGCTCCGGAAAGTTAGCACCTTTTGCCGTTATGTATACAGTTACATCCATGATGCTCCGGCGCTAGTTCGGCTCTCAGATGACGCTTTCAAGGGACACCTCCCAAAGCTGAAAGTTATGTAAGGAATTCAGTAGCCCATTTATTGAAACAATGGCGGTACAACTTTTGAATTCAGAAACTTGTCAATTATTCCAGAAAAATCCATCACACTTCGTTGGAGCAGGCACCAACTTTCAGTGCCCTGACGCTGGAGGCCGACCAGCTCCTCCATTCACTGTAAGACCCATGAATCACCCACTTTTATCTTTGCTGCTTTCTGCTGATCATCTCCTCGTGACTTTTAGGGATTTGGAAAACAATAAAATCAAGACGATTAAGCCGGGATGGATTCAAGGCTTGAAGGTGGAATACTTGTAAGCAGCCGCATTTCATGATATTTCCCAAACATTTTCTGGACGTGGAACTAATTTTGAATTTCTCTTTGAAGAGTTCTTAGCTACAATCAAATTGAAGAGATCGGACCACATGCTTTCAATGGAGCAACAATTGCCAGATTGTGAGTTCTTACCAAAGCAAATACTCTTGGACTTTCTCTCCGACAATTTGAAGCACCAACTCGAGAACTCTTTTGCTAATTTGTTCTTGGCAGGACTTTGAAGGGGAACCATCATCTCAAGACACTTCATCCAGACGCATTCGTCGGCATCGAGCACCTTCTGCAACTGTAAGGCGACATACTTCAGTTATTTCTGCCTGATTTAGACTTTCGTGATTATATTTCACTTGTCTTTTCATCTACTTTGCAAAAGGGATTTGGCAGAAACGTCAATCACACAATTACCAACACAAGGCCTAAAGCATATTGAGAGTCTTCGCCTGCAGAACGTCTTCAGTTTGACGACCATTCCATCCATCTACCATTTCCAGGATCTGAAAGAAGCTTTGCTGACTTACCCGTACCACTGCTGCGCATTTCACTCTCCGGAGCACCACGATCCTGTCGAGTTTGTCAAGTACCAAGAATTCCTTGGCCGTATGCAAGAAAAATGTCCGGCAGATAAACGCGAATTACACGAGCACGAAGTGGTGGCGAGTGTGGCTACGGCTGTGACGTACCGTGCAAGACGTCAGACGTCACTGGTGGACGAGAATTCGACCACAATCGAGCCATACGTTTTCGACCCCGATTTTCCGGATAAGGAGATTTTCTACAGCACTGGAACCATATTGGGCCCAGCCGAATTGGATGATTTCGGGATGGGTGTATTTCATGAGAGCCTTCCGGGTCCACCACCGTCTCTTATCAAACTGTGTGGCAATGTCACAGTGAGAACGCCACTACCAGCCGTGAACTGCACACCGATGCCAGACGCGTTCAGTCCCTGCGAAGACATCATGGGCACAGTCTGGCTGAGGGTGGGCGTCTGGATCGTCGTCGCCCTCGCTCTTGTCGGGAACACAGCCGTGCTGCTTGTCTTGATCCTTGCGCCTGGTAGAATGTCCGTACAACGTTTCCTGATGGCCAACCTCTCGCTGGCTGACTTGAGTATGGGGCTCTATCTGTTGATGGTCGCCAGCGAGGACCTCGTCTCCCTCGGCACGTACTTCAATTACGCGATTGGGTGGCAGCAAGGCTGGGGTTGTCAGCTGGCCGGTTTCCTGACTGTGTTTGCATCGGAGCTTTCAGTCTTCACGCTCGCAGTAATCACCGGCGAGCGATGGTACGCCCTGACGCGAGCCATCCATCTCACACGAAGACTCACGATTGTGGGAGCAGCCGAACTCATGGCTGCCGGTTGGACGCTGGCTCTCATTCTCGCAATTCTGCCCCTTGTTGGAGTTTCTTCCTACTCGCGCGTGAGCATTTGTCTGCCGATGGACGGCAGCACTCCCGAAGCTATCGGCTATCTCGTCTTTCTCCTACTTTTTAATGGCGTCGCCTTCTTCCTCGTGGCACTCGCGTACTTTCACATGTACAGAGCCGTGGCCAGCCACGGCAACGCACGTGAAAGTAGTCACACTGCGTCCGACGCGGCTGTGGCCAAGAAAATGGCGCTGCTCGTCTTTACCGATTTCGCATGCTGGGCTCCGGTGGCTTTCTTCGGGCTTACGGCGGTATCCGGCCATCCCCTGATTGGAGTAACCGATTCGAAGATCCTGCTTGTCTTCTTCTATCCGCTGAATGCTTGCTGCAATCCGTACTTGTACGCAATTTTGACGAAGCAGTACCGCCGCGATCTCCTGCTTCTCCTTTCACGATACGGGCTTTGTCCAAAAAGGGCGGCTCGGTTTAAGACTGGACTTACGAGCGGGCATTCCGGCCACACGATGCAGACGGTACTGCGGGTTGGAGGCGGGTCCGTTGGTGGAGGCAGCGTCGTCGAGACGCACCTAGCAAGGGGCAAACAAACGCTGAGCACGCGCACACGTGCTCACGGGCGAAGTGACGAAGAGATTTCCACCCCAAGAATTGAGACGACGTTCAGTTTTGTTCCAGAACCTTCTGGATTGACCTCAAACGTCAACGGAAGTGGCCAGACATATCAGTACAGAAAAATTCCAACAGAGGACGAGGAAACGACTTAACATTTACTACTTTTACGTTCACGTATTTGGGCAGTATTGACTTGATAGATTAATTGAATAAACTACGACCACTTATTGGGTCTGCTTTACAATTCTTGCAAAACACTTCGAAACATCTGAGCATGTGGAGCGTGATGGGCTGGAACCAATTCTATGGTGCTTAAGGTATGGTGGATGGCTTCAAGTTGCAAGTACACCCCTGTGCATAATTCAAGTGAACAAATTCAATAGCGCATAACTTCGGCCAGGAAAATCGTTTGCAAACGATCTTTTTCTTGTTTTCATCATTGAAGACTCGACTTTTAGAGAATGTAGTAATGAGTTTTCTCTTCATAATGGCAAACGATAATATTTCGCCTGAATTAAAACAACGAATTTTTCAACTCTTACAACTTAAATACAGTTATTCTATGGTGTTAAAAGAGTTAAAGAAAGATAATGTAACTGTTTCGAAAGCCACAATATCTAAAATTAAGAACCTGAAAGTGTTCCATTCAAGAGGAAGCCAAAAAATAGAAACTGGTGGACGGAAACGAGGACCAAAGTTCAAGCTTAGACCATATCAACTGAAAGCACTGGAAAAGGACGTCACTGATAACAATTTTAAGACCCAAGAACAGCTTGCAAGCAAGTTTTAGGTTCACGGAACCACAATAAGCCGAAGCATTAAGAAGTTGCTTGGCCTGAAGCGCGCCAGAAAAAAGAAAGTGCATCACTTGAGCTCGAACGCTGTTATGAAGAGACTGAAGAGAGCTGGGCCTCTGCACAAGTTCTTGAAGTCAAATACAAGAAGATCATCACAACTGATGAGAACCTATTTCATATTTCTGAAGCAAATCAAGAAACTAGTCACTTTTACAAAACCAGGCGAGAAGCACCATCGGTTCAAAGGTTTCAAAAATCGTAACTTTAACAAAGGTTTAATGGTGTGGGGTGGAATATCTTACAATGGAAAGACACGAGTTAGGTTCATAAAGCCTGGTGTTAAAATTAACGCTGCTGAGTACCAGAAGAACATCCTGGCTCCGTTTTTGGCAAAAGATGTGCAAAAACTATATTCAGATTGCGACTTCATTTTTCAGCAAGACTCTGCACCTTCTCATTCAGCAAGATCCACCATAAAATTCTTGAGTGACAGAAAAATCAAGTTCATCTCAGCTGAATCGTGAACGCCACGTTTAGTACGTACTGCAGAAGTAGCCAATACGAGGCATCAAGAGAATACCGAGAATCGTCTTGTCCTTGCAGCTGGTGCCGCCATGCCACCGCCAGCGACAATGCAAAGTGATGCCAGAGTGTCGCGAAAACTTAGCATGGTAAGTCGTTGTCAGACATGTTAATTGTTCAGAGCAAGCGGTGTAAGTCATAAATTCCATAAAAATAGAAAATATGTTAAATATGCCACAATTAAATTGGGTGTGCCTTCTGGAATTAAATGAATGAATGGATGAATCGTAATACATTTTCTACTTTATGGTTTAAGGCTAGGTTGGGTTAGGTATTATAGAAAAACGCTATGTTGAGTAGTAGGGAGGTCTGTTCGGTAGAGAAGGCACGCAAGCTCGATTCATATGAAATAAGTCAGACTTGTTCTCCTCAAGCTTATTTTAGAGTGAGTGAGAAAATATTAACGTTAATCTTAACGGCGTTAGTACTAACGTTATGCATTTGGATTTTTCTCTGTGACTGTGTAAGCCTTTAACTTCCGTAATTTGGCAAAAAAATTAACCTATGTTCTTCCTCGCGTAAAACTAGCGCATGTGTTTGCTAAACGAACACACTTATGATGAACTGAATACAATAAAAGTATAAAAACTTTAATGATCGTGCTGATGCTTACGCTAACTCCATGAAACTTTATCTTCTCAGTCAAGAACGTGAACGCAGAAAGTGTCAGCGAGACTCCATAGACAAAGAACGGAATCCGGACCACTTCCAACTCCATTTGCTTTGGTGGACCCGGACGAGGTGGAAGTTCAAAGAGGACAGCCGCCATTGGTCGTAATTTATTACGAACACGACCGGTGATGTCATGCAAATCAACATTCCTTTCTCCTTGTATTACCACGTGATTGATGTGATTACAGCGCCAGAGTTCGATCGGCCCACATTCCACCAAACCACAGATGGGCCGAACTAATAATTTTATAGATCCAATTTCCTGATAAAGGCCAGAGCTGAAAACCAGTGACCGGATCTGCTTGGCCTTCAAAAACGACTTGTTTACAACCTTGAAAAATGTGGTGAACTAATTCAAAGACATGGCCCTCCTCATCAATTAACGCAAAATTGAGCGGTAATTTCTTTTCGCCAACGGAGGTGTTGATCGGCGTTGCTGAGACAAGCCCACCAACGAAGGGAAGAAAGTAGTGACCAAGTTGCAAACCATCCCCGTCGGGCTGAATGTACACTGTTGAGTTGATGCTACTTGTCCGTTCTGCAACTTTCTCGCATGACAATTGCTGTGAGGTGGAAAAATGAGAATACAATGTGGCGTGAACGTAATCTGGAGGTTTTACTTTTCTGTGCACAAAGGCTTTATTAG
>WIXG01000888.1:0-17236 GCA_009869945.1 Mesaphorura yosii | reverse complement strand
AAAAATTACAAATACAAGTTATTAATATTTCGACCCGATCACGACTTGTTGTCATGTCCGTGCTCCTTCTCTTTCTTGCTTCCCTGTGTTGGAACGAATTCGTGGTCTCGCCTCTGCGTCATAAAAAGTATAACGGATCGTAAAAATATCGCTGTGCCGGGCCGAAAAGGCAAAAGGCAACTCGACAGGTTTCATATTTCTGACTGTCGCAAGTAGTATGGAACCACTGTTGCGACTTACATAAACTGTCGTATCGTGGTCATGACAGAGCAACCAGGAAGCAAGTTCAATGGGTTTGAATATAGAACTTTTTTTCTTCCATGAAAGTCAAAACAAAGAACTAAAATACATCGTCGACATAAAATTTTAAATTGGTATCAAACATTGAGAAAAATGTTGCATGCGACTTCGTTAAGGTAGTCTCCCAATGGAATGCCAAATTTGCTCACTGTGGTTGCAAGCCGAGCGTCGAGATCACGGTACTTGATGCGGTGGTGTTTGGTGGTGGTGGAATGCCTGCTGCTGCTTGATGGAGGCGAAACTCGTTGTAGATCTTTTCCTCTCTCAGGTTATCAATGAATTTCCATAGAGAAGGATGGTCAGCACCGGTCAAGGAGGAAAATCTTCTGTTCTAACCTTCCACTTTGTTGTTAGTTCTTGCGGCACCTGAAACCAAGAATTGAGAAAGTTATTGCATTGTTAATATGTCCTACTTCACTTCTGCGGCTGTTTACGTCAATTAAAATATTTTATATTAATTCAAATTTCTTACCATCAGTTGTTGAGGTAAACGTATTCCAAACATCGTGTGCAAATAATGACTGACGGCGGTTTCCTCCTCGCAATGGTTTACCGATCCAAACGTCTTCAAAGTAATCCTTGAATGGGGTCAGCAGCTACGAATTGGTCATTAAAAATGGCGTCTTCATTAGCAACTTAAATGATGCAGTCACATCTTTAACTGGAACAAAGGCAAGGGCAGGTACTTGGCGTAAGTTCAGAGCGAAGTTATCGCCATCTTTGTATTTCCTCGCTATGTTAGGATTTTCTTGGATTTTTCTCCAAAGGCATTGACTAAAATGAAAATAGCACCGTTTTTAAATCGTTTCCGGGAACTGTTTCTTCGTTGCGTTCATGAACCCAATCTCGAAGTCGGTCATAACTTCCCTCGGAGTCAAAGAAATATTTCGAGCAGCGGCAAGGGTTTTCAGGTTCTCGAGTAGACGGTTGTCGTTTCTTCACGCTTGTTCGGTAATAATGCATAGACGCAAGGGTAGGTGGCGTTGTCCCTTACCGCATGAATCGTATAAAGCTGGGTAAAGATTTCAGGGACACATTTGAAGGTGCCATCGGCGTGCCAAAGGTCAGCATTGCCCAAGCGTTCAAGGCTTGATGTAGTTAAGAATATTAAAATTCGCTCAGCTTCGCCGATGTTGGCCAAAAGAAAAGGCTCGCCAGAATTTGAGACGGTGTAAGATTCTGAAACCGCAACGTTAACAAGTGAATTTGGATTCGCAGGAGCCGCTGTTTTCACTTTTCTGGTGTTGTTGATTGCTCGAGTTAGGAGCGCTGAAGTTGGTAATTTTGCAGCGACACTCCTTGAAGCATTGGTGACTGCTTGCGCAATTATCTGGCAGGGTAATCCTGTGTGGTAAGCGCCTGTTCCCCTACCTTAGCCAAGCGCTTACGCATTTCCACTTCCGAAGGGTCAACTGTGTGGTTATGATTCTTGTTCGTAACTTCAACCACACCCTCGAACAATTTGCATCGGACTCTGCAGTGTTCTGTGTCGTACTTAGAGCAAATCCATTAAGTCTTGTCGCCACGCTGAAGGCTCTTCTTGTACGTGTATCCTTCATGAATGAGAAGGTTCCCACCTTGGCGATTTTTCACGAACTGCATGATGCGATGCCGTAACTTGAGACAAAAATCGGATGTACAACTGACCGTAAGTCAAACACTTTCAGGTGAGTTTGGATTTTGAAAGGGCCCTTTATATAGAGACTTAAAGAGTTCAACTCGATTGTCTTGCATGTAGAACCTTAGTTTGTAGATAGTTTGGCTTATATGGTCATGTTTAGATGGTCTGGTGTGTACGGTCATGCGTATACAGTCATGTGTAGATGGTCAAATATATACGGTGGTACGTATACGGTTAAGCTGTGGACGGTCGTGCTCTAGCTATTATCACATGGACTCGCCAAAATATTGCCCAGTGCCAAGAGAGTCCAAGCAGTTCATACATTAATATTTGCCTGTTGAGTGATGCTAGGAAGAAAGTAGCTCCAAACCCGATTTGGAGGCAACAAAGTTTCAAAACCATGTTGCTACATAGCATATGTGACCTGCTTCCTTCTGGGTCTCAAATTTCTGTGATAAATCTTTCTCAAGTCTTATGAATCGATTCAACCACGTAACCATCTTTTCTCTATTATAGCCAACCGAAGACCCAGTCCGAGTCCTAACGGGAGAGCGTACGTAAATTCAACTATGACTCCGCTCCTTTCAACTCCACTGTTGTGCGAGACACGAAATCTAACCATACTGGTGTTTCGCCACAAGCGATTATTGATGGAGGGCTGTAGTTTTTTTTAATTCTTCGCTTTCGTATGAGAAGGATGAAATTCACAATTTTTTTGCACGTAATCAGTGGAAGGTTTCTGGCAAACGGATTTTTTTCTCCTCAGTTAGAAATGTTGCAGTTGCATAAATCTTGTCAACCAGGCCCCTCCATTAAATTCTGTCGCCCCAAACTCATGATTTAATTGCGCAGCTTTCAGTAAAATCATCTTGTGAATCTTTGGGCTTCTTTGCTCGCGTACCCATTCAGCCAGAACTTCTTAAATGCCCTTATACTTAAACTTGCGACCACCGCCACTGAGTAGCCCGCGTTTAGAAAAAGACTCACCTTTGAAACAATTAATAGATTTTGTTACACATTCTTCAATAAAAATGCTGTATTTCTCACTCACCTTGGTCCAGTTGCAATTGGAAATCTTCCTTCTTCTGTTTCCATTCACGGATCCGCTTACGATCGATGCTGAAATCTTTGCTTGCCCTATTGTTACTAGCTTCTCTGCGTAGTGAATTACTTTTAACTTGAACTACGCACGCCTTTTTATTGGTGCTTGCTCCATCGTTGTCCAATTAACTTGAATTGTTTTTATCACTTCTTAATTGCTACGATTTCAAGAAGCCAAATTCAACTTTCGCTCGCACCTTGGCTTTGTTAATGTTCACTTTGTTCACAAGGCGCATGGACTTCTAATTCGACATGGGCGTTTATTATTTCGAATAACCGACGTGATCATTTTAAAATAGGAGCCCATAGGCTTCTAATTCGACGTGAACTAGTATTTCGGTGGAAACGGTATGCACGATAAATTACACACAAAAGCATAACCAAAGTTTTCCAGCCCTTTTCTTCCGTGTCCATGGATTCAACTTAAGCACGCACTGTTCCAGGTTCCATTTGTATGGAATTATTCAGAATATCTTGCCTATTTTGGCTGCGTCAGTCAATGCTTTGTAGCTTAACATTTTTATTTGAGAGATCGTTTGCTCTGATGAATGAAATTAATGAAATTCAATGGTGCTTGAAATAGGAAAGGAAATTCTTTTGTCTCCCCATGCAATAGTAAAAGTTTCGTTTTAATTGCCGTGCCCTGCTAACTGGAAATTAATAAATAAGCAGCACTTGGAAAGGAAATTAATTGGACTGGAAGTAGTACTTTATTATATAAAGATTGCATGATTTTTGCGTTGAATTTGTCACACAAGAAAAAACAGAGCACATTCATTTCTTGACTTGGTTGAGTACAAGATAAATATAATTGGAATTGATTATGATTGAGCTACACATTTTTAAGGAGTGGAATTTAAGATTGACTACTTGCAATTAAGTTACGCAAAAGTGACACGTGAAAATATAAACTTGAATAGGAATTCGGTTTTGATGGGATAATAATTGGAATTTAATATTTCACAAAATAGGAAATCTAATATCACTCACTAATATTCACCAGCACACATTATTTAAAGGCAATTAAAAGTGTGAATGTGTAATCAGCAGCAAATTGCCAACTATTTGTAATAGTTGACCATTCATAATTAAAACCAAGTCCATTCTTAACTTTCATATCTCGAAATGATTTAATCGCTGCCCTGAGCTCCTTTCGTTTTTTGCTGCTGTTACCATCTCTTGAGGTTGAAGGAAATGAGATAAGCCTGTACATAAGATCAGAGCGTAACGTTGCAGATGCATCATTGAATCCTGGTGCGTATCGATACGCAATACTAATGAATGTACCAGTAATGAGACCAAAGACAGGGAAAATTGCATATGTAGTCCAAGGAAGTTGATTAAAGAAATGTATTGTACAAAACATACCCAACGTGAGTCCAGTTACACTGAACAAGTGTCCGGCAGGTAGAGCGATGTCACAAAAGCTCACAAAACAAGGTGTAGGATTCACAAAAGAGTAGTGTACAAATGTATTGTGCACGATATGTGGCCACAATGTTGACCGGGTATCTGTACGTGTCATCTGTTCTTGAGGCCTCTGGAGTTGATCTGTTTTGTGTCGACAGGAAAAGATTAGGAGTGAATTACTGGTGGTCAGGGTTGGAAGATGGCATTTTTATTTTTTTTTAACAGAAACGATTTTTTAAAAATACTAATCTCACTTTTTCTTTAAAAAAAAAGTCAAAATTAGGCACATTTCAATTTTTTTTTAAACAGAAATGGCTCTTTGTCATCACTTTTTATTGTTTATGGTTCACAAGTTTTTGCTCCCTGTGAGTGGATTGAGGAATATTTTTAAATTTAGTCCAGGAATAATGAAAATTTTAGAAATCCAAATTTTCTCCAAATAGCCCATTTTTGCCAATTGTTCGCGTAAAATGCTGATTTCATAATTTATCATGACTTTTCCACAGGTGGTTATCATATTTTCAGGATATTAATCATGATAACTAATTAACCAATTCCGCGTGTTCAAAAGGTTAAGTACCTGAGATGTCGCAACCAGTACAAATTCGAGCTAAGAGATGATATACTAAAATTGACACAGAATACAGCGTGTAGGAACGCGAGTGAGTATGGATACATTTCAAAAGCTGCCCAAAATATAGCCCAGTACCATGGAAACCCAAATAATTGATAGACGAATATCCGATTGTTTGGTGATGCAAGAAAGAAACAAGTCGCGAAACAAATTTGTGTACAAACATCACGAAGAAACCAAATCACGACTGTGCTAACACGACTTGTGCCCGGACCCAACGCATACTTCCTTGAGAGTTGTCTTTCTTGTCTTAGAAATCTATTTACCATTCTGACAATAATTTCTTTCTTCCTCGCACTCAGAAATTCAAATTGTAGAATGAGACCCAGTAACAAAGGTGAAGCGTACACAATTTCCAGTATGAAACCAAGTGTGACATTTGCTTCTTCCAAATATGTTTTACTGCATTGGATGAGGCAGTATATAAATTGAACTGTACTCAGGAGTAGAACGGAAACTTCCCAAATCTTTTCATTCCGTGTTAGTGGTCTGACATCGTACTCACACTTGTTCTCATCCCAGCTGTACGGAATGATTCGAAACGTCTTGAGTACTTTGGCCGTTGTCGTCAACGCTTTAAAAGATGATACAGGTAACATTTTTCTTCTGATGTCCACTTTCCAGTTGTAGCATGCAATACCTGCCGAGGTCTGAGTAACTTGTGATTTTCATTTGATCAATGTTAAGAGACCCCTGTTTTGGCCTTGGACTCCGAAATTAATTGAAAATGATTAAATTATTACCAGATGTTGATAGCTCCTTAATTGCCAATTTAGCTAGTCTAGGTTTCAAGATGCTCGATAACTTTACATCTTGTTTGCCGTCATAAATAAATGAGATCATTTTAATTACTGAATAGGATAAGACTCTGTTCAGTCGTTCACTTGGTTTTTTTTTTAAAAGTTTAATTTAAGAGTGAGTTCTTGCATTTAAGTCACGCAAACGTTAAGTAAAGTTGGACTGGCTGAGGATAATTGGAATTTGAAAAGTTGATAACACAATGGTTGAGAACTACTCTGTTTTTCGCATAGGTCAAAATTACAAAGTGATGACAACGCGATCGTATCGCAGCTCAGCCTCAGCATAATTTGACCATAAAAGCGACCACTCAATGATAATAATTTTTTTGCGCCAAAGGGGGAGAATGAGAAAAAACTCTTTGTACTCTACAGCTACTAACACATGTAAACAATTTCTTTCTACAATTTCTACATCAATTCTTTTGCACTAAAAAATGTAAACCTTTGGGTTAACCTTGACCATGATTTACATCCAAGGGGCAGGTTTAGATTTTACTTCCAATAACTTAAGCCTAACTAAAGTTAAACTAACTTGTACACTTTCTACTGCATTGTTCATGACCTGTGCAATTCTTGCCAGTACCAATGGGCTAACGTTAACCCTGCCAGACTCCTCCAGTTTCCATCTCCAGTCGTATTTCTTGCCTGTAGTTTCAGATGTACCCGTTCGCCTTTGTCCTATGCTACTGGAAATACTTGCTGCTAGCCCAAGCATTAGGACCAAACACAAACCGAGGAACAGGGCTCCGAGCTCGATTAAGCCGCCAATGCCGTTCTCCGCACTTTGTGGACAAATCTAGCTGCATATGTGTTCACGGTGTTCAATGCATCACAGGGCATCTTAATTTTCCTGTTTTACATCGCGTCAAATGAAGAAGTGCGATCACACTTCCAGTTTCTCACTACCTCGGTCAACACTAATACAAACAAATCGACGGAGACTGACATGGACAAGGAAGAGAGGAAGCGACACCGAGCAGTTTTGCCAAAGAGAGAGCCAAAAGTCAGGGGGTCTGTTAAGGTAAGGTGGAGTTTGAAAGTGGCGCCTAACTTTTCTTTATGATTTATTTGGTATTTTTTATAGCCTCCGATTCAACCGTTTCACAAGGATCGCATAAATGCAGTACACAAAACACGAGCACAAGAAATCGCCGCACACATTCTAGATTTAATGCAAAAATGAATATATCAAGGCTAGCTTTCGAATGACATATCAATCATTAAACCCTAAGACCCCGAATTACATAATAATTTGCATTGGGTTGCAAGCATTCCTCAATAAGGTGAAAATGTGACATTCTTTAGCCCACATTTTACCTTCAAATTATCCTGCTCGGCTGGACTAAACGGCTCATGGACAAGATAAGACTTGATGATACGAGCGAATTCCTGGCTGCCAATGAAAACTAAGCTTAAATGCACGTTTAGTTCATAATTCTCGTGTAAAACTGAAGAACATCCTCGACCAATTCAATTGAGATGGAGATTGGCGCTGATAAAGAGGAAAGGAAACGACGCCGAACGTTGCTGCCAGGGGGAGAGCCGAAGGCCAGAGGCTCAAGAATTGAACTGTTAAGATAACTTCAAGTCATCAAGATTAATGCCGGAATGATTTTTGATTTAATGGAATGTTTTTCTAGCTTTGATTGAAACGGTTCACAAGGATCGCGAGGCCAGTGGAACATTTGAACATTTGTTTAATTCGGCAGTCAGATAAATTAAGGAAAAAGACCCCTGACGGTCCCAGAAGATAAGATACTCTCCATCGTAATGCTAATATATGGTATTTTTAGATTATGATAAGAGGTGAACACAACGTTTTTTCTCATAAATGTTGGTTTTTGGGTTTTTAGTTCTAATAACATGTGAATATGATTGAAATTCATGTCAAAATATTAAGTCACCGAAATAAATCTATTGCTTTGTTTCTTGAAAAAAAGCGACTTAAAAGGTTTCTGCATAACACCGAAATTCAGCAGCATGTTCCGCTGACCTATCCAAATTAATTTTCTGACACGCTTCTTCAACACTTTTGGTCATTGGTGGTGGACCACACGCAAATACGCCAAATTTTGATGCGTTGCCATGACTCTTCTTAACTGCCTTGAAGAAAGATGTAAAGTCTGGCCGCCCAAAATGTGTTGTTGACTTAAGTCCAGTAAGTAAGGATCGATTGTTAACCTTTTGGAAGTCACGTTCAAGTACATACTGCACAAAAAGACAAAGATAGAGGCGGGAATATTTAAAAATTGTTGTGGGAAAATTTGAATCTTTGCGGCATGAGCTTACCAGCAGAAGTGTACGAAGATCAAACTGTGCATTCGACTGTGTAATGTAAATGTACACAGATACCAATTTTTGTACTTCAGCTTCTTTTATAATCTCCACCAACCATTCAAATTGTCGTTGTGACCTTGTAACCCAGACAAAGTATACCTTTTTACATTGACGTGCACGTGAACCTGATGCAGACAATTCTTTCAGGATGGACGCGAATGGTGTAACACCAATTCCACCACCAACAAGTATAGCAACTTCAAATTTATCCCAATCTTGATGTGCTTCACCATATGGACCATCCAAGTACAAATTTGGCATTGAATTTTCATAAGTACGACGTACATTCCATGTAAATGGACCCACAGCACGT
Source organism: Mesaphorura yosii (assembly GCA_009869945.1). Taxonomy (NCBI): domain Eukaryota; kingdom Metazoa; phylum Arthropoda; class Collembola; order Poduromorpha; family Tullbergiidae; genus Mesaphorura; species Mesaphorura yosii. The sequence continues at coordinate 8,720 of WIXG01000888.1, read as the reverse complement.
ATGTGTAGTGATAGAAAGGATTCATGTGGTGCAGAGGTCAAGGTAAATGGATGAAATTCACTTCCGTTAAGTGCCGAGCATGCAATACGAACCCATTGACCTGCTCTATACTCAAATCCAGTTGGACGTACGAATTTAAGTCGGGTAACGTTAGAAGGTAAGAGGTCAGCTTCAAGTACAGAGATTTCTGCAAATTGCCTGCTAAATGTTATCAATTTGTCGTAGACGAAGATTAGCAGAGGACCGATCAGGAAATTGAAGAAAAGTGGTGCTTGTACAAGTTGACCAGAACCATGTAACAGTGTAAGGCCATACCATAATGGATACGACTGATGTGTGATCCAGAAAAGCCGGTACGCATGTCTACGGGCTATGGGCGTTGCAAACGTGAAGATTACAGCAGCATGAAGAGTCAAGAGAATCCCTGACAGCCCAGTCACAGTCTGAAATGCCCAGTAATGAAATTTTGGTAGTACGTGCGTAGGACGGAAGTAATCTCTGAATATACATGCCAAGTCATCAGCTGTTTGTGTACTTATGTTGTAAAAGTTGAATGCATGGCCAACAATATGCAGTACCGTGAAGAAGAGGGCGACACAAGCCACGTACTTGTGCATAGCCATAAATGACTCCAATGGGACATACCGTGCTACGAAGGATTCACGTAATCTCGTGATGACATTTCTGCACATTGTTAGCAAGAGTACCGCGTAACACCACATTTGTACTGATGCAGCTCCGCGTGTTATACTTACACCCAATCCAGCTATTTGTCTGAGCCCACGATGTTCACGTTCTAAAGAGTAGTAGTACCACCTTTCTGCAAAGATGGCAGCAGTGATACAGTTGAAAAATGTTAGCCAAATGATACGAAGGCGTTGAATTTCAAACCAGACGAGTAGCCAATGACGTCGCGGCCTTTGTGCCATTGTAAATGTTGCTGCTGAAGGGATTTCGGGCTCATCTTCGTCATTGTCACGTGCACGAAGGAGTTGGAGAACACTCTGACGTGTTTGCTGCATGTAAGAGGCTCTTCTATGCTCTCCTCCTTCCTGGCCTTCGTAACCACCTCCAAAGGACGCCCGGTTCCGGGTAAAGATTCGTTGAAAGTCGTTCAGGGTTACCCGAAGCTTATTCCCAAGCTCAGCTTCAATTGTTGGTGCAATTCGTGCGTACACGACCTCAGGTTCTTCTTCAGCAAGTAAAGCAAGCACCGACCGTAGCATGGCTTCAAATTCACCACGTGTCAAAGCTCCATCACCATCTGTATCGTACACTCTGAAAATATACGCGAATTTGTGCGCAGTAGACCCCTTCTTAAAGATGGACAGCATCGTGAAGAAATCAAGAAAGGTTACGAATCCATCACCATCTTGATCGGCCACATCGAATATTTTTACAATAATTGATGAACTTGAATCCATTCCAAGTGCTGCTGCGAATTCAGCACGTGTTAAGCGTACGTCTTGCGCATTTGCTTCGGATTCGGCTGATAGTCTTTGCGTTGGGCGTCTGCCATCGATTTCTTCACTACTTTCAAATACCGCCCGAAAAAATTTGTCAAGTTTCGCAAGTCGTTGAGCTTTAGTTACAACTTGCGAAGACAACGTTGCAAAATTACGGACGGTCGTCTTGGTGACTTGTGCTTGTAGTTCAAGCTGGTGTAGAAATTGTTGTTGAAAAATGGCGCCATCGAATTTAAGGACGACGTCATACTCACGTGGGTCCTTCACTGCAACACAGGTGCTATCTGATGTTATAAGCACGGTCACTTCACCAGATTCAAGACTCAGTTCACGAAGGAGCTCTCCATTTAATGAAAGAACTTCGAGTTTGCTTGGAGCTACGACGAGTGCAACTGCTCGCAGTGATTCTTTATCAGGTGACTGCCATTCGTGTGCAGGGAGCGGGGAAGCGCCACGTAGTTTACCGGCGAGTGTTGTAAACCTGTCACGACGAGAGCCGCCGGCAGCTGAAGGCTTCCTTGGTGTTGGGGCTGCTAGAGGTATCATAAGTCTCTGCTCAGCTTGTCTGGAACGCGTAACGATGAGCGGGAGGCCAGCTCCTGCAAGTACAGCGATAAAGAGGCCCAGTAGCGTGTAAGTAAGGATGAAGGACACTTCTGACCCCGTAAAGTAGTCGTAGGAAGCTGGAGTGGTGCAGTTTTCTACTGGATTCTCTTCAGAATCAAGTTGTACCAAGAACCTGCATTGGGTCATGACTGATGCACTTGCATTAAGATTCCCAGACACATCGTACATAGTCTGATGACACACTTCATGCCGCCAGTGTTTAGGTTCGGACAGTGGAGGTTCTTTTACATTAAGGCAGGTTAGTTTGTTGTCCCTGTCGTCTGGCACACGAAAAGGATTGGGTTGAATGTCATCTTCGGTCATTCTCGTCACTGAGACGATCATGTCAAACACTTTCAGCGACTTAATCCGCTCAATTTGATCCTTCTTGAAGCGTTGTTGTTCCCATTTTGTATTTTCAAACCAAAATCGATCCGCGCCACGTATTCTCATGAATTGATCTTTGATAACAGCACGGAAGAGTGGTCCAGGCCTGTCACTTGTTTCAAGGATACCTCTAGTCCACACGTCAATGTTGCTCCATGCGCGTACTTCTGGTTCGTCCTTATCCTTGTGAATCTCAACCATTGTTTCAAGGATGTCTTTAGGTGTCGCTGTATTTGTCAAGCGAATGTAATCCTCGATCGATTGGATTCGTTCCAATCCAAATGCTGCACGTGCTGTGTTGTAATCTGGCGTTCCATGATCACGTCCACGTTGTATATTGATTGCCATGAGGTCCCGGCGGGAAAATTCAAGCGGACCAAATACACGACCACGTAAGTCTTCCACAATCATATTATCTTCACGTTCAGCACGTTGTGATGCCATTCCCATTAATAGTCGGTCGATATCAGCGAAATCTCGGTTGTCTTTCAATCGGTGTTTAGGGTCGCTTGCTAAGCACTCAGGCGGTTTGTGCTTCATTTCAAGTGGTTCCTAAGAAAGAAACACGGGTAAATTCAAATGGTCCTGCTATATGTAAGAGAGCATAAGTACCTGTGGCCTCCAGAAAATGTTACAAGTACGTACAGCGCCCTCTCCTGGTTCCTTCGTCACGTTCAGACTTGGCCCAAGCCCATAAAACGGGAGCCGCTTGCACCCTGTACACGCATAGTCCCGCATGTACGCTCCAGGAGTTACAAGTGTATGCCCGAACCGCATTGCTGCAGTCTGAAAGAATTGTTCAATCTGTGGATCTAATGCTGGATCATAACCGCGGTATGGTTCAAGTTCTTCACCAAGCCATTGTGGTAACCAGTCGTAGTATACAATTGAGTTGTAGGTTGCTGTCGCCCATTTACGTGCTTCTTGAAAGATACGCTCACCACTCCAACCTGGACGCGTTACGTGAAGATATTCAGCAAATTGATTATGCCAACGAAAGAGTACCACTCCGAACGACAGCAAGAATGCATTCTCATTTCCACGTGGATTGCCTAGCACGAAGAATCGGTTGACACGATCAGTCTCGCCTTTTTTAATCCAATCTGAATGATATGCAGGTGGTGGTGGGTTAGCCATTGGTAACCTAAGCGTATTAAGTGCAGGAAAGTAACCCTCGTCCTTCTCAGAAGCAAGTTTTCCATAAGGATGAAATGTCCCGTTAGAAAATGTACGTAAAACATCTGACCATCCTTTGGAGGTACCATAGACAAGTCCGCCATCCATCCATGGTGTGATTTCATTCAATTGTTGTCTTGGGTTACCCGGTCCTGACCCTGAACTCTGGGCGTAACGGGAACGTAGCAGCGGCATGACAGATTTGTACGGATTTGACGTCTGAAACTCGTGCTCTTGTGGAATTGGTATATTAAAGTATTCTGGTGGACAACCAGCACGTTGTGCATCAAGGATTTCTTCAACAACTTGTTGACCAAAGAATACAAGAAATGCCGATTTGCCTGTTTTTGAACCACATGCAATTGTTCGTCCTTCGGTGTCGGTTCCACATGCTGCTGTGCGCGTCATTAGACGTTGGCTTGCTGTGAGGGGGTTGATTCGCTTGCCTTTGACTGGTTCGTAGGTTCCATCTTCGTACGCTGGCGGGACACGGCGTAGCAAAGGTGTATCTGCAAGAGGACCATGCATTAAACTCCTAAAGACGGCGCTAGTGCTGAAGTTCCTTACCAACTGCACCCAAATCTGTTTTGAAAACGTTATTATAGAAACCATCAAAGCTAGCGTATTCTGGCTGGTCTTCGTCTTGATCAGGAGCCTGGAAGGGGCAGACAGGCACTTGGGACCCTGTTGGAGTTGCCCCATAGTAAAAGCAGCCGTCAACAAGCCATGAGATGAGGTTAAGCTTATCATCTGGATGTCTGCCACCAATCCAAGTCTCAGGTTTTGGTTTTTGCATGGTAGATGCCGTGGACGACCATGCAAGCACACAGTAAATGATGGATAGCACAGCAAAGCGATGGCGGGACATTTCAAATTTAAATTACGAAACTTTGTGTACTGAACTGGTTGCAAACTGAAACTACAAGCGTTGTACAGTGGAGCTTTTAAAGACTCGATGGACAATGGAATGGATATAATTGAACCTTGTCGCGACAGTGTCTGTCTGAGTGCGTGATTATTTTCAGTGGTCATTGACTACTCTTGGAATCCACATCAGGTGCTACATTTCACCGCGGCACCGCAGGTATGGTCACGTAAACTACTTTAGAACCTAGCCGTCCTCACGTCAATCAAAGTGTGGATAAGCCGAGTTGTAAATTCCTCGTGTTAAACAAGCCAATTTAATTTAGTTAAGCCAGTGAGACCGGCACCTGCACCAAAGTTAACAAGTGTTCGTGTTTCGTAAATATTCCTGCACTCTTCTTTTACTGACTGTTGGTAACAATGGCTTGGTTCTTTACCCTTGGTCGTTCGGAAGGATTTCCAGCCAATTATGGCGAACAATTTAGCGCTGCACATGTTGACGTGTTGGTTGCTGGACTAATTCTTGCATTCGTGATCATAGCCGTTGGATTTTTGTCAGTGCTGCTTGCCTACACCGTACATAGCCGTTGGCTCCTTCTAAGCTTGTACGTAACCTGCAGTCTCTGTGTAGGCGGTATACTGCTCGTGGGTAATTTTGGACATGAATGGGAAGTCGCGCACGCCTCAATCCTCTCGCCGTACAAACCAGCAAGTAACAAAGTCATGGCAGGTGGGATTGGGCTTCATGTTTCATTACGTGCGGTCAACATCACTCTTAAGGGTAACTTGCTGCCACCGAGCCATGAGAAGAACCAAAGCACCATTATACACGAGATCATAGACTACAATGAACACTACTCCTGGGAATGGGCACAAGGTCGTTTTGGATTTGGTCCATATGCTGGACGGATATCACGAGAGTTTCGGGCTTCAGTGCTAAGAGGTACTCCAACACCAATTCTTGTCACTGCGGAATACTTTACGTTCGACGGAGAAGGGCTGCGATTCGGAAGGCATTACAGGCTAGCCGGCTACTACACGCACTGGTTTCTATGGCTGGGGTTCTGGACATGGATGTTAGCCAACGTTGCACTCTTTATGGTTGTACGATTGGGCGCCATTCTACTTACTTGCGCCGGCTTGGCGCAAATCATTGCGATTTTACTTTGGTCTTTTATACGTAACCCAATTGAGTTAAGTATTCCATTTGAGTCGGCAGATGGCGTACATGATGTTATGCTTGCAACAAAGTATGGCGCGAGTTATTGGCTTGTACTTGCAAATGGAGTGGTTTGCACTTTACTGAGTATTGTTCTGTTCGTACTAGACGATTTTTATAAGGAAAGACTTTGTATACTGTTTGGAATTGATCCGCTCTCAGTTTATGTGTACGAATACCAAGGTAAGTAACCTAGGTACCTTTCTAGCCTTAATTGCATACATTTCGCGTACTTGCTAACTTTATGCATATAATATTTTTCGAAAATAGTTCAAGAAGACGAGGACGACATAGACAAGGATACCGACATAGGTGAGCCGGCAGATGGCGACAACACCCTGCGTCGCCGTTTAGAAGGTTCCGAAGGTCATAAATCGATACCAACAATTGTTAAGACACGTCGTACAAATGGATCTATCTATAATCCATTTGTAAGGAAATCACAACCACATAATCGTAGTGTACGTGGTCATCGCTGGGTTCAACGTCCAGAAGAACAGGAGCTGACCAAGATCACACGACCTGAACCCCCTGCACGGGTTCGTCACTAAGAGCAGGAGTTGACCAAGTTCAATTGATTAGTTAATTCAATCGAAATTGCACTGAATTGCTACAGCTGTCGAATTGTGATCCGAGGTTATGACTTATGATGAATTGACCTTTTCTCAATGCCTTTTCGCGACTATACATGAAAATTGTTCAATATGACGGCTGTCTGAATGGTTTTATGTCAACCTGTCAAAGACCACGAGTCTGGAAAGAGCAGAAGATAAGCATTATTAAATATTTATGATTCTCGCCTGTAGGTGTACACAATTCATTCGAGTATCTGCAGTAGAAGTGCTGAAAGTGCTCATGCAAACATATGGGAAAATTCAAAATTCTTATTGCTCGGGCTCGTCGCCTAGTTCCCCATCGCTAGTAGGCTTGAGGTGTCCAAGACTAGCACTTCCAGTTGAACAATGTGACCGTTCTGTTTCTGCTGTATGTGATGATTATGGCACAGTGTACAGGGTGCAAAATAATTATTATGGGGTACCCTGCAGCCAAATTTGGAGGCACGGAGCTGGAATGCAGGGGCGATGAACGGGAATTTGAGTCTCTTTCTCGATATCAATTGTAGAATCGGTGCCGGAGCCATAAATCTTGATCATGACCAATTATTTTGTTAGTGAACCCACCACTGAAGACCTGAGGTGAAAATTTATAATAAATGACAGCGACAGGCGGCCCGGAATCATTTCTTCCTTGACACAGACAGCGCTTGTGTGTGAACGTCAAACTCGAGAGGGTACGCGAGTCAGAAGGTCGAGTATTGCGTTGTGCGGCTAATAATCAGCTTCGTCAGTTTCAACATTCTGTGCTCTTCAGAGGCATAGAAATCAGTCGAGTGATTGACGGAAGTAACTTCTGAATGAAAGTTGACTTTAATCAAACAGTTACGTGTTGAACTACGTGCCTCTACTTGTATGGTCATGTTTAATGTTTAACCAGGAGCCTCGGCATGCTTCGCAAGCCCAAATTATGGCGTCGGGAGTTTATCCTTTCTTAAACGGCAAACCTAATCCATCGTATCATTAAACTCAGCAAGTGTAATCAAAACTATTTTGTGAGGGTCGTGCGCCTAGCGAAACGGGATTCCACCAGTACCCATAACTGCCCCCAGACCGGCCTTTTGTGTTAAGAACCCGTCGGAAGGGGTCCTGAATTAAATCGTGAAAACCGTTTTGCCTATCACTAACCGTTTTCGAGAAAAGAGGCATCATCCGCAGGTTCTTATTTTAAGAGTATGATGTTCAAAGCAGGAGCAGGATTTTCCGATGCTGTGCAGTTTGTGAATTTTTGGAAAGATACTTGTGTTCTTCATGTTCAGTTGCATCCTTGAAGTCAGCCCGAGTCGTACAACTTCGACAAATTCAACTACATTTTCAAGAATTCCAAGTGAGTGGTTCTGACCGGTTGTTACAAGATCTGCTTTGGGGCAGGGTGTCTATCCATGGCAACTGAAAGATCCATGGCTTTCATTTGCCATGGATCCGCCGTCCACTCCGATCCAGTCTTGTAACAACCACTCCAGATCCCGTACATACAACAGTACAATTCAGAAGGCAGTCAAGTGATCAAGTCTCAAGTTATGGCAATGGTGACCTTGTCGCGTGTGGCTGTGATGACGACGGTCGTTCTTTGGCTTCTCATCGCCTGTGCTGTTATCTGCGGAGCTGTGCCCCAGTGCGGCGGATCCTGCACCAGCAACGATGATTGCGGGGGTGGATGTTTTTGTGAGTCAATTGCCGGGTTCTGCTCTCCGTAACTCAATTCAACATGGCAAAGGAGAAGACTGGAGAATCCAGTGGAATATTCTTTAGTTTCTCTATTTGCCAAATTTGAGTTTTTATTGCGTGAATTTGAAATAAAGAAAAAACACAGTAGAGAATCGAGAAATAAGAGATTTTTTACCCATTCGGGAACGAGCTGCTAAACTGCACAAATTTGACTTGTTTCTGGCTTCACACCAGCGCGAATCAAGCCAGCACTGCCCGCCCTGCCAGCATCTGTCGAATATTCGCTAATTGAAAACTTGCAAAAAGTTGCGTAAAGCGTGTTGCTTGTTTTTTGTGGTGTCATAGTTCCCCATGGTCTCCAATCTGCCACTAGCATTAGCAAACGCGTTTATGTCAGCACATCGTGACAAGTCAGGGCTGAAAGGGCCGAATGGTCATGTGCGCTAGCCGAAGGGTATACCGTTTGGGTAAAAAAAGACCAAAAATAAAGAGGATTAAGATTGCGTTCGTTTGCATTAAAGGCTTAAAATGAAGTGAAAGGGTTCAGGTAGCATTTACAAAAGAGTTAGAAAAAGTTCAGTAAACCAAACCAATTTTTCCTTTTCCTTTGGTGAGAAGAGAGGAGAACAGACAAGCCGAGTGCGAGTTTGTTCTCATCTCAAAAAAGCAAAGGTCTGCATTCGTCCCCTACCCGAAAACACGTCAGCCAGGATTTCTCCA
>WIXG01000887.1:0-17279 GCA_009869945.1 Mesaphorura yosii | reverse complement strand
GATGGCAGGAGTATGTCCGTCCATACCACTCATACCATCCATACCACATACCACCCATACCACCCATACCGCATACCACCCATACCACTTCGCACTTTGCCGGATAACTGCAGTACAGCCGACTAAATTTGTGAAAAAATGAAGAATTACAGCTATAAAATTTCGGCATTTGTATTCTAGTTGCCATCCGTTTTCCAGTCCGAGTCGTTACGAAATTGAGGCATTTCCCTGCCAATACCAAGTACTTCCTGTAGATATACCAGATCGCTCCCACAATCCCGGTTGCAGACCTCAGGTTAATGATACCATGATGTTAAAGAGTTGTTTACCTGTTGTGATTGAAATGAAGACTGAAGGAAGACACGGTCAGAATAGAACGGAAGTCGCAGAGTAGACCCAATGGCGCCACGTTTCCGTTGACAACCAACAAGACCCCCTTTGCAAAACCCTCTGCGAGGTAGCCCCGTCTCACAGAGGCCCCTCCGAGGTATCCCCCTTTGTCAAAACCCCCTGAGAGGTAGCCCCATCTGACAAGAGCTCCCTGCCACCTCAATTAAGTGAACCCAACCTAATCTAGCCTTGTCTGGCCTTGTATGAACTAGAATCCTTGACGACGAAGCATTTTCGAAGGCCAGCGGACGAGGATTCAATTGTAGGAAATCTCGAATCCGCGCAAGGCCCTGAGATTTCCACCTTCTATTCAAGTACTTACGATTTCTCAATCTGCAATTGCATTTTCACAAAACATGTGCCAGCCAATCTAGTTGCAAGATGTCTGCTTGTGCTATTCGTGAATAGAAGAGTCACGAAATATTATGAACCCGAAGTGCCCAATCGATAAAAAAATACCCTAGTTGGGCCTTGGTCCATATCTTTGGTTCTTGTGATCCGATGTTTGTCCGCGATAGCTCATTTTAAAGCCAAGAGCTTCCAGATTCCGATTTTGGACCCAATTGAGTCTCGAGAAATCGCCGCGAACCAGTATTTGCCGAAGTTTGGCAAAACGGGCAAATAATTGATCATGGCCCATTTTTAGAAGTCTGTCAAACGAGCCCATTTAAATAATAGTAGTAGACCTCCTGTAGTAGACCTCCATAGAAGAAAATCCCACGTTACCTCGACCTCTGACTCTTTCACATGTGAGAGTTATAGTCGGTCAAAGTCGAGGCCCCGGATTTCTAACTTCTAGGCCAGAGCGTGTATACCAACCAAACCCTGTGGGATTATACCTCTCGAGTAGGGGTGAAAATCCCACCACAGCCCAACTAAAAATTCCCATGTAAAAGACTGTCATCCTTGTCAGAAGTTTCCGACTTCGACGTTTGACCTCGCATAACTCGGACTTCGGATCGAATTTCAGGCCCCTCTCTTTTGGGCTGTATTTCATGCTAGTAGGGCTACACAATGAGGTACCACAGGTCTCCAATAGACCTCACAGGAAAAGTCGAAAAATCAAAAAAATCAACAGTTTATGAATTTTTTTCACAGGCTGCCCATCGAATTTTTCAACAATTGTCGACTACTTTAGACTCGTTAGGGCCTAAGCTTTCCAAAAATATACAAATTTTCAGTCTACTCGGGGTGGGCCCCAAAAGGGGCAATTCCTGATGAGGTCCTTTCTTAAATTGCTAGTCTCTAAGCAAATGAAAAGTGCCAGGTTTTTTTTAAATGATCGCACATTACTTGTTCCATGGTCTCATCTTGTTCCTGTCCCCACCTGCAGCAGCGGTGGTGGGCTGACGAACATGCAGGCAGTGGTCTCTAGCAAGTCCGCAGCCAAACCTCCTCTGGTGCTATTCGCATTGCTCAAGTCTGCACAAAACACACGCACCAGCAAGCATTCATTCACCTTGTACTATGAGGCTTCCTATCTTATCAGCGGATGAGGGCTGAACCCAGCCGATCGCGTTCATGCAGGTCAGAAGCACACCTTCCCCTGATGACTCTGCGCATTCGTTATTTAGTATTTCGCGATTCGCAATCTCAATGCACTTCGGAGCAGAAACCCCGACCGACGACGGGGCAAACCTGCAACTCCCAAAATGGCCGATCTGGACCGGGAAGGTACTTTCAACTCGGGCCAATCTTCATTCCATTCTGCAGTGCTTTCTCTTCGCTGTAACTTTGCTTTGCGGCTGATTTCAGAGCTCCTCCGCATCCGAGAAGTGATCTGCGCCGACAGTGTGGCACTGCGGAGGTGGAGCGTCGTCGTGGACAACCTCGTCAACAGGGAGGTCGACGTGCTCAGGATCAAATACATGCTGAAGAAGAACGAATACGCCGAGGCGGTGCTGAGGACGCTCCAATTCACCAAGTGCGATCTGGGTCAAGTGCTGGAAGTACTTCGTCGTCAGGGGATCAATTCACTGGCAGGTAGAGTGAAAATTGCGAATTCCACGTCGGGTCGGGATTTATACGCATTGAACCCAAGTTTTCCTTATTTTGGTGTGTACGCAGGAAATATCCGCACCGGTCCCCACCATCAGCCCGAATCCACTTCGAATCACATCTGGTACAAAGTTGTCGAGTTGCAACACGATTTCCCCCGGAGGAACTCCGACTCCGCCTACATTCACACACGGCTAAGCAACTTCCACTCGAACTGCTCCGTCAAAGCCAACATCGTCTGCATCAGCGGACCGGCTGGTTGTGGGAAATCGACGCTCGCTCGGAAGTACGCCTGGGACAATTACTCGTTCTACGACTCGAACGTCATCTGGATTGAAGCGGGATCGGTCGACGAGATGAGGATCTCGTTCGAAGGGCTCGGAGCTGAACTTAAATTGCCAGCAGAGAGTGACGTTCAGAAACTGGTCACTTCCGTGTACAAATTCTTCAACCGAAGAAAGTGTCTTTTTATATTCGACGGTCTGCAGCGGATGGAGGACTTTTCCCAGTTCAGGCCGAACATCACGAGTCCACTGTACCAGACGCCTTACCTGCTGATCACCAGCACCAGGAGTGGGCTGGCTCCTAATCCAGACAACGAGTTGTACATCGCCCACGACTCTGCGATAGTACTGCAGATATTCAAGAGAATAGAGAGAGAGGAAAAGTTCGCAGCGGATCTCCTCAAAGTGCTAGCCTACCTCGACCCAGACAAGAATACGCTGAAGTTTCTGGAGGCCCTGACCCTGGAAGTTTTTGGACATACAAAACCCTCCTTAATTCATAGAGTCTTGGGGATGGCAAACACGAGCTCCGAATCTCAAGCGAGTCTGACTTTCCTGGAAAAGTACAGAGTGATTCAGTTGAGCAAGCAGTCGGTCATCATCGCTTCGTCGGTTCAGGAAGCCATCAGGTCGAGTCTCACCGCCGAAGAAGAGTGCTCTGCGCTGAAAACAATCACAAATACGCACCAAGCACTCATGGATAAGCATGGCGTGACAGGAAAGTTGACGCGTGAATGCACCGCTCACCGGCTCCACGTGCTTCGACTTGATCTGAAGAGTATTTCGCTGACGGACCACTTTGACCGACTTTGGCATGACGTATTGATTCGCAGTGAGTATTCATCGGCACTATCAATCGCCCAGGATGCACACGCGATCTTCAAGTCGCGGTTTGGCGAGAACCACGAGGCGACGATTTACGCTGTATTCAGAATGGCGGACTCATACGACAGCCTGGAGAATTACACGGAAGCGATTCGAATACTGGAGTCTCTGCTTCTGGAGGCCAAGTCTGTGCTGGGCGGAGCACACGAAACCACACATCTGATTCGTGGGTTGCTGTGGAGTGCATACGAAAGTGCAGACAAAATTGCGGCTGAGACTTCAGGTTCAAATTACGTGTGGTTCGGTGTCGAAGAGCTGCCGCATGATTTGGCTGGAGGGGATTCCGCGTCCGCTGGCATTCACAAACGGCTGAACGACTTCCACTCGCACCGATCAGTCAACTCGAACATCGTCTGCATTAGCGGGCCGCCCGGTGCCGGGAAATCGACACTCGCCAGTAAGTACGCCTTTGACAATTTCCCGTCAGAGTACTCGGACGTCATCTGGGTCGATGCGCAATCAATTGAATCAATGCGGTCTTCGTTTGAGAAGCTGGCCACGTCAAAACTCGGAGTTCCGGTCGAAGAGAGCAACAGCGCGCTAGCGGGGAACGTGTACGAATTCTTCAACAACAGGAAGTGCCTCTTTATCTTTGACGGGTTGCAGCGGAAGGAAGACTTTGACCAGTTCAGGCCGAAGATTACGAATCCACTCTTCCAGACGCCCTATTTGCTCTTTACCAGCAGAAGGAGTGGACTGGCTCCCGATCCAGATAACGAGCTGTGCATCGGCACATACAAGTCAAAGAAGGTCGAAGTTTTGAGAGCGATGGTCAAGGCGAGTGTGCGAGACCCGGCCCAGGATAAAGTTCGCCTAGAAGATGTGAGGAGTCAGACGTCCCCAAACGCGAGAAAAGCGGAGGTGCCCGAAAGCCCTTCCGCACACACAAATAAAGTAGCTGCGCTTTCGAGTAGCTTGTCTCAACTCGAAATACAGGAGCCATTCGGACAGGGGAACTCTGCCGAGGCAGTGCGGTATCGCCGAGACTGGGCAAAGGTGCTTGCGAGCATTGAATTACAGAACAAGTCAGCAGCCCGGCTGCTGCACGTGCTGGCCTACCTCGATCCTGACAAGATCACGATGCAGTTCCTCCAGGAAGTAATTAGTTGTACCAACCGAGGTTTAATGCAAATAATTCTCTTGCCCTCATTCGAGGCGAGTCTGGCTCTCCTGGAAAAATGCAAAGCAATTCAAGTGAGCAAATCCTATCGTAGCATCAGTATTCTACCGACGGTGCAGGTGGCCATCAGGTCGAATCTCAGCGTGAAGGAAGAGTCCTCTGTACTGAAAACAATCAGAAATACACACCAAGCGCTGATGGATAACCATGGCGTAAGAGGAAAGTTGACGAGTGAATGCATCGGCCACCGACTCCACGTACTTCGACTTGATCTGAAGAATATTTCGCTGACGGACCACTTTCATCAACTTTGTTATGACTTCTGGATTCGCAATAAGTATTCATCGGAACTCTCAATCGCCCAGCATGCACACGCGATCCTCAGGTCGCGGTTTGGCGAGGAAGAGAACGAGGCGACGATTTACGCCTTATTCAAAATGGCGCACGCATACGACAGCCTGGAGAATTACACGGAAGCGATTCGAATACTGGAGTCACTGCTTCCGGTGGCCAAGTCTGTGCTTGGTGAAAAGCACCAGAAAACAGGCTGGATTCTTGTGTTGCTGTGGCATGCATACGAAAGTGGTGGAACTCCAGAGCGGACGAGTCACTACGTCAAGGAGTTCGACGCCTTCAACGCAATGAGAATGACAAATGAAGAGTCGTGAGCCTGGAGTACAAATATTTTATTGTACAGACAGCCAAACAGAGAAATTACTTTAATTACGAGCATAACAGTAATAAACAAGAAATCAACAAGATTAACATGAACCAAGATCCGTTCATGTTCCTCAGTCCAGTTGCTGGTATTATCTTTTCAGTGTTCCAGTAACAGAAAGGGGACCAAACCGGAAGGGACTTCGCCCCTTCTTCTCAGCTCCTTCAAGTCCTCCAGCCCTGAGCGCGCGGACGGCCTGACGCACCTCCAAACCCGGTAGAGTTCGCTGAGTTTCGGGGGAACGTGTTGGCGAGCGACTCGGACTCGCTTTCGCTGAACTTCGCCCTTGCAGGAAATTGCAGGCGTGGGCTTTCCTGTAGCTCATGTGAATGCTCGTCTCGCTTCGGGGCTGTACGCCTTCGTCCAAACTGGCTCGGAGAATTCCCAGCGCACGCTGAGCGACTGCGAGCGCCAAAGAAAACTCTACACGACCCCAGATACGCATGTAAAGGAGCTCAAGGTGGTTCCTCAATGAAGTGCTCCTCAGATCGAGGCGGAGCACGTGGAGTCGGTGGGCAGTGCCCTTCTGGACCAAAGCCCGAGCTCCATCGGCGCCCTCACCCTGCTTCTGAATCAACGCCTCCTGCGTCTTTTGCATGGCAGCCAGCACCGAGAACTCCTTGTCGGCGATGTGCCCCGACCTGATGACTTCCTGCACTGACGGATGGTTGGACACGGTGGGCTTGGGCAACTGAATCAGTTCGGGCTTTTCCAGGGCGGCCAAACTCGACTCGAAGTCGCTGCGAACTGGGTGGGCAGGCTTCGAGAGTGCTTGACAAGTGTTGGAGGTAGTCACAAACTGGCATTCTTGATTTGCTGTGGCGTGTGCGTAGGAATATGCAGGCGATTCTGAACGAGCCTACGCCTTCGAAGGAAACACGAGAGAGCTCTCGCCCCCAAAACTCACATCCAGTTTCAAAAACTCAATTTTATTAGAGTCGGTACAAAAAAAATGTTCAAAGTACACAAGAAACGCAAGATTCAATAAAAAGGATTGACTAGCTTGACCCCCGGACAGCGCCTTCCACAACTCACACAGCCCCCCACCCTCTCATCAGAACGCAACAGTTCAAATCTTTGCGCACAGCGAGATTACCTATCAAAAGTTCGAGTCCGAGCCGAGCCGAGTCACCATCTGGCTCGCCGCTCGACTCGGCTTGAAAAGTCGAGCCTTCAAGATTTAGGACTCGTCTCGGACTCGTCTCGATGTTTCGATACCATTGGCTCAGCTCGTGCGAGCACTAGTTCTGGGCCTGGGCGGTGACGAGCTCGGTGAGCCCTAGAAGAAACTCGCGGCAGGGGCAACATGTCTAGCAACGTGGAACGCGGAGTACTCTCGGAGCAGGTCGAAGGCGAGAGTCGAAAGCGGAGTAGTTCGGATCTTCTGGAGGGCGGTCCTTCTTCCAAACTGAGCAAGCGTCGAAGGCCGCCACGACCCGCCGGGTGGACAAACCCGTCCGTGTGTTGTCCCATCAGTTCCGAGGCAGAGAAGTCTTCACCTTCGCCACCCGCGTCGACGTACGCTGTCATTCCATCTTCAGTGTTGATGACGAGCAGGCAGGAAGCGAGCCTGAGCGTCTCTTTCCAAAGCGGGTTGAAACCTTCTATCAGATCCGTACTACCTGACGCCCCGACCAAGCCGAAGGAGTTGTTGTAGAGCTGCATCATTTTCTTGAGCTTGATGTAGCACAACGCGAGCCGAAACGCACTCAGTTTATGCAGAGGCCGCCCTCTTTGCTGTGGCGGCGCGGTTGTTGCGGTCGGGAGCAGTTGCCCGAGTTCGTAAAAGAGCGAAGCTTCATGGAACTACCTCTTCCGCGGAAGCGGCGCAGTTGAAAAACAAAAGCAAAGACGCAGAAAGGCAGAAGGAAGAAAACCCCTTTTACTGAATCTAGAAATGAGAAAACTAATCTAAAAATTCTGTACTTGGCATGCTGTACAAATTATAACTATTATAAAACTAATTAACTAAAGTAAAATGGGCCAGAGCAAGGCAGAGTATTGAATACGCACTTTTATTCACCCCTCACGTCATCATCACACATTAAATTTGGATTCACAATAGCCAATCAGACGATTATCCTAGCAATACTAATCGTTAAATGTTACAATGTTTACGCAGAACAGAAGAATGAGGCTGCTTCGGCGAGAAGAACGGCCAGGAACCCAACCGCTGCTGTTGCTGGAGGTTGACCAGTCGCACCGCCCGCAGCTCCGTCGCCACCGCCCGGTGGTTTGCATGCAGCCTTGTCCGCATCACAAACGAAGAGTTTCCCAGACTTGAAGGGGGCTCCAGCAATGCTCGCCATCGCGGTGATTTGGTAAGCATCTTTCTTGGCTTTCTGGGAGTCGTCCACCGAAGCGCAGCCGAGGAACGTAGCCTTCATTTCTTTGCCTGCTAAAACGGAACAGGAATTAGTTCAAAGACCAAGGCCGCATGCCATCACAGCAGGGAGGGAATAAAGTGAAAGACTCACCGCCAGGAGGGCTGAAGGTTCCATCCAGTTTGACGCATTGAAACTTCTTGGCTGCTCGTGCTACTCGGACGTGGGTCGCACCTCGTCGACGTCGCTCGCTGGCCTCCTCAGCTGGAGTCTCGGTCGCTGTGCCTTCCCCCTCACCACCAGCTTCTGTCGCAGCCCCCTCAGCTGCGCCCGCCGGTTCCGGTACAGTTGCTGCTCCTGCTTCGCCGCCCGCTGGCTGTGCTGCTCCCGGTTTCACTCCTGCACCGCCGCCAGCCTTCGCCTTGTGGGCCTTCTCGAATGTGTCGCCGGATGCCTTGACGTCAGCGTCGCTCGCGCAGTTCATCTCCTTGCATTTGTCACCAACAGGCTTGTCGTTCTCGAAGAGGCAGACATCACATTTCAGGGCTGAAACGACAGACAGGGGAGACTCTTATCAGTTCAGTTCGGGCACTGATAAGCGAAATGAGAAAAAGGAAGAACCGAGAACGAAAAAACCACTTACCGTCGACATGAAGACTTCCACCGCCCAAGACCACTGCGAGGGAAACGAAGAGACAGGCTTTCGAGATGAACCCCATTTCGCTATCAGGAATCGTTGGTTTATCAGTTGAGTATTGCAGTATTGAGTTTGCACTGATTTCAGAGATGAAACGAATTAAGACCACTGTCAAAGTTCACAAGTTGCAGGGTGAAGACTAAACGACAACCGCTCGCGAGCACGGAAATGGTCAGACTGAAGGAAGAGAAGGCAACTCTCAGCTTCCAGCTGGCAAAGGCAGCGAAGAAACAAATGCCAATTGAAGTCTTACGAAATTGGATAAAGTCCAAACAAGAATTCGAGCCTTCACGTGGCTTGCCATTGGCAACACGCAATTGCAATGCACTGCCTTTGAATTTGCCTTTGCCTTTGCACTTTCCTTCGCATTGTTTTATTCGCATAACAAAAGTCGCATCCATTTACTAAATTCAGAAATTCTTCACAATTCCCCCAGAAATCATTGCAAATTTGCAAAAATTTGCAATACTCGCCGCCTATTCGCCAAAAATGTATCGGCCGACCCTGTCAATTAATTTCGGGATGCGGGCACAGCCCGCGAACGCCATCGCGCAGTCCGCCGAGCCGTTCCGCCCTACGGCGTAGGCCTCCTCCAGCTTTCCAGCGTACTCGTTCAGTTCTCCGATCCCGGCGAGCTTCAGCTTCTCCTTTGCCTCCTTCGCCTTGGACGTCGACATCGAACTCTGGCCGGCTGCATCCAAATCAGCATCGGCGGCGTTTTTCCCGTGCACGCACATCGCGTAGAGGCTGCACTCTGAGATTTCAGGTAGGTTTTGCTGCACCGTCGTCGTGATGGCGTTCCAGACGCTGCTGCTGGAGGAGCCGTCGGCGTTGATGGTGCCGTTCACTTCCTCTTTCAAGTCCCGGGAGCCCTTTCTTCCGTAGCCGTATTTATTGAAGCCTCCGCCACCTCCACCGAAGCCATCGTAGCCTCCAACGCCGCCTCCACCGTAGCCTCCTGCATGCTCGTACTGCCCGTACCCAAAGTGCTTGTTGAGCCCACCCCCGACTCCGCCCTGCACGAGGTTATCAAACAGGTTGCTCCCGAATCCTTTCAGGATTCCGCCTCGGTTGTGGAAGATGGACGGGAGAAAGAAGAGGGCGGCGACGCCTACGACGGCGGCGAGCACGAGGCCTCCCACGTTCAGTTTGAGGAGCGAGGCGATGTCGGACCACGAGCGGATGGAGCGGAGGGGTCCTCCGAGGCCGGGGCCGCCTACGCCGCCGCCTAAAGTGTGGAGCAGCTTCTCGGTCGCGAGCGAGACGAAGGGGATCGTCAGCGCGAGGCCGAATTGGAGATCGGGAGCGCCTTTGTCGAGGAGCCCGAGCCCGGGCACACCTGGGAGCTGGAGAGGCAGTGGGAAGCCGTTGCGGGCGCCGCCTGGCGGGCCGTGGCCTCGGAGGATGGCGTGAGCGTGGTGGTCGGCTCCCGGCGCCAAATCCGAGTCTGCATCTGATGTGATTGGGTCGAGCTGGTCCGCCGTCGGCGGTGAAGATCTGGAGCTGTTGCTAGCCCTGCGAAAAGCGAAAGCGCAAATTCAGAACCCAGAATTTAGCCAGCCTTCACTCAATTTAACCAGCCAACTCACGAATTTGGACGAGACTCACTTTGATTTGTAATCTTTCGATTTCGCTTGCACGGAGCAAGAAAAGAGGACGAGAATCGCCAGAACCGTCGCGAGGGGTTTCAGGAGCCGGAATTTCTCCATTGTGATGCTGATGCCGATCCTTTTCGAGTACGAATGCCAAGCAATGGCTGCGTGGGCGCAACGCTTTTATGGCCTCGGAGGCCGATTTCACTTGCTGGTGGTGGTGACAATGCTCGTAATTAATTAACGCGACGACGACTGATGACAATGGGCGATTATCTAACGCAGGACACGGCAGGGCGAAGAGCAACAACGCTATTTGGTGCCAATTAGTTATGAATTGTGAATTACGCCACGCGTGCGAATTACGGCAGGCAGGGCAAGCAGGCATTTGAAGGTTGGGCGCTCGTCTGGAAACACAATCGCTCTTTGACTCTTTTGACTCCGTGTGCCTCGATTGTCATTCGTAATACGAGAGGAGAATTTCGTAACAATGCTGCCGTAAGCACGCGCCACGCGCGTCTGCGCAACAACAGCAACTTTCTCTCGCCTTCTTGACTTGAGTCTTGAATCTTGGGTCTTGAGCCTTTCGCGTTGTTGTCGTCTTGTTACAAGTTAATGCTGATCTCATTTGTTCATTGTGTCGCGTACCACGTGAGACGGGACTCACGTCTCGTCTGAGCTTTTGGCCGCGTGCTCGGCTCGAATACTTGGATTCTTGCTGTCGCAATTAATTACAACATGACAAGGCAGAACTCGGCCAAGAAACCAGCAAACCAGCAAAAAATGCCGTCCCTTGTCCGCTGTCCACTAACGAAGCTGTATGAAGTTGTACGATGCTGTAGCTTTTCATGCTAATTAATTGGGGTCACCTTCAGCAGGCAGGCACTGGCAGGTTTTCCAGCATTCCAGTATCCATATGTTAATTGCGCATCGCGGCGGAGACACGTCTCACGTCGCACTTGGGCCTGGAGGCTCTTTGACGTACGCGAGCAGCGAAACAGCGAACAGCGAGCACGAGGTTAACGAACGTCATGTGAATGTGCCAACGTGCACGAGCGAGCCAGCTCCTGTCTACTGCCTTTCTGTCCGATGAGGTTTCAGTTCTCACGCTCGTGCCGTGCAAAAAACCGTAGACAATTCTAATTGCAAAAAAAGGACCGATGAGATTTAAATGAGAGCCGGCCGGCTGGCGTGTTTGGCGCAGACGCGATTTAGCATTTAGTAGAGCTTCTCACGAGTCCGAGTCTGGATGCGAATCCGGAGTCGACTCCTCGAGTTCGAGTTCGATTCCGATTCCCTGAAATCGGGACTCGACTGCCATCGAGTCCGAGTTCGAGTCCGATCTGACCGGAATCGATTCATCTGTGCCTCGGACTCTACCGGAGTCGATTCCGACTTGCAAAGGAGTCGAATCCTTGACTTCAAGTCGAGAGCACGAATTACAAAGAAAGAGACATTCCATCATGTAAGTATTCACTCGAATGCATGCAGCCAGTACGCGAGCAAGCGTGAAGCATGCAAGGCAAGCTGTGGCAGTGCATGCACAGCCGCTCAATTGTCTTGTTCATTCTCCTGCCTGCAGTGATTCTGAGCACACCTGAAAGTACTTTCCTTATTAGTTTTCTAAACAATATGGAAACTGCAGCAGAATAATCGCGATAAGAAACTTGGATCAGTGATAAATAAAGTTAACAGTGATAACTGAACTGAAAACAGTAATCAACACCTCGACAAGATACAGAAATGGAGAATGCAACAACTCCAAGTGAGGGAACTTCACAAAACTCTGGTTCGGATTTTAATTTTCAAGTGCCAACACCATCTGAGAACTCGTGCCAGTCGTCGCAATCAGATTCCGAATAAAATATCTAATTTAACGCACTAAACTTTGTCGATTCCGGAGCCGACTCCGAAAAGTACGGACTCGAGTCCGGCTGTGCCGGAATCGATACACTTCGAGTCCGAGTCCGAGTTCAAGCAAAATGGGAATCGAATCCGAGCGAGTCCGGACTCGAACGAGTCCGAGTCCGGCAAAATTCGGACTCGTGAGAAGCTCTAGCATTTAGCATTCAGCATTTCAATCTTCGATTGGAACGAGAACGAAACGAACGATGAAGACGGCTCTTCTGCTTTTCCTTAATTTGGCGCTGACGCTGCAAGCTGTCCAGGCTTTGGCTTCGGCCGACTCGTGGCCGTGGGACGACTGGAACCATGAAATCCTCCTGGACGAAGGAACCGGTGCGGGTGCGCGCGCGAGCGTCCGCCTTCGCTGGAACAGCCGGGACTCTGATTGGCTCACGATGGAGCTCGCCATCCTTCCCCATAATGACAGTGCCATCGACGTCGAGCACGTTTCATTCAAGATCGGGCCACGCCGAAACCGAAGTCGAGCCGGCGACGAAAACGCCGTCAACTCGCCGAAATGGTCGAAGGACCGCCTTACCGTAAATTTCACTGCTGCTGTGGAGGCGGAGGCTGAAGAAGTTTACGAGCTTCTGGACACTTACAAAGAAAGCGGCAGCGGGAATTCGACGACGGCCCTCCGATTCCGGAGGAAATGGAGCCCAGAAGGTAAAGACTCCTACGCGATAACTGATGACACGGCCCTCGTGAGCTGGGAGTACCGGCGGGTGGGCGTAGGCAAGGGCGAAGGCGAGGACGCGGAGCCCCCCGCCCACTCCGGGTCGAAGTCTGTCTCCCTCCGCGTGAACGGCGAGCATTACGTCCCGCTCCCGATCGACGAAGAGGGGCCGCTGCAAGGGCGCGGCACAGCCGGAGCCCGAAGACGGCCTGGAAATGAAAGCAGCAGTAGCAGCGCCGACTACGACAGCGCCAAATTCAAATTCTGGGACGCCAAGACTAAAAACGTTAGCCCGCCCTGCCAAAATTTAAATACTGGACAGAAAGAGAACTGATCAGAACTGATAAGCAGAATTTAATGCTCTCTCGTCTCTCGCTCGTTTTGCAGGTCGTCAACGGGGAGTCGACACTTTACTTGGGCGGCATCGTAAAATTTCCCGATCGCGCTTCTGCAGTCAAGAATAACAACAAAGGCGTGAGGCGCCACATCGTCGGCTTCCGCCCTCTTCTGGAGCACCCAGTGAAAATCCATCACATGGTCGTGTTCGAATGCGAGTCAGGCGTGGCTTTGGCGCTGGAGGCTCTTTTGGACCACCCCACCGTCAATTTCTTCTCCGACGTGGCACCGACACTCTGGTTTACGCACTGCGGGCAGTACGCGTTTGGGTGGTCGGTCGGGGGCGAGGGTTTGATGCTGCCGGAGGGCACGGGGTTGCCCGTTCAGGAGTCGCCGTCCGAAGGAGTCGGCAGCGGTGGCGGTGGAGCGGCGTACTTCCTCCTGCAGGTGCACTACGACAACCCAGACGGAGCCGTCTTCGAGGATACGTCAGGGTTTCGCGTGTACTACGTCGAGGCCGAGACGACGCCCGCGCCTGAGCCCCGCCACCAGCAACTGCAAGACTCCTCCTTCTTCTTTATCGAGCACCGCGTCACCATGTTTGAAGTCATCCCACCGGGCTCCGCTTCCTACACGACCTCCACCGTCTGCACAGCTGAATGCACTCGCGCCCTATTCCCTCCTTCGGGCGTGACGGTGACGAACGTGCAGCTGCACGCCCACCAGCTCGCAGTCGCCGCTCGGGTCCGCCACTTCCGGTCCGGGATGGAGCTCCTGCCTCCGCTTGCAGCTGACGAGGGCTACGACCCGAATTACCAGGAGCAGCGGACCGTCAACCCACCAAGGCGGCTCCTGCCGGGCGATGAATTCGTTGTCGAGTGTGAGTACGATTCGGCGGCGGCGGCGCGGGAGGGGCCGACTTTTGGCGGTATCGAGAGCGAGGCGGAGATGTGCGTGGCTTTCCTACATTACTACCCGAAACTCGGAGCCATTCGGGGCTCTTGCAACTCGCAGCCGGAGTACAACACTTTCTTCGACGCTTTTGGGCTGCGGGCGCCGTCGGAATCGGCGGCGTCACCAATTTTGGAGGCGGCGGGATTCCCCGTGCGACGGGACAACAGAAGCGCGGATTTCCCGATCCCTTTCGATGTGCCGTCGATGCGCAGGTGGACGGGGTCGACGGAGCTTGGTGAAGTTTGGAAGCACGTCAAGGTTTCGGCGTCGAAAGCGGGCGCAGGCATGGACACTGACGTGAAGGAAGCGGTGTCGAGGACGATGGCGGATTTCCTTCGTGAATACGACTGGAAAGGCGAAGAAGGCACGAAGAAGAAGAAGCTCTCGCTGGAGGAGCGCCTTTACGGCCGGAAGCACTACGCCTTCTGTCCCGGCGTACTACTGCAAGAATTCGTGGTCGAAAACCCGGCCAGGAGGAGGCGGGCTCGGGCTCAGGCTCAGGCGCGGAATTCTACAAATTAACTCCACATTACACAAGCACTGAATTTACTGATTGCATGTAGTGCTTGGCCTCTTAAGCTTTTATTGACGAAATTCGTATTGGCGGACACGCGAGTCAAAAGACCGAACAAATAGTAAGATCTCTCGCCCTTCCTTATTTCGCCTGCGCTGCTCCCCGTCTCAGTGGTATTTCCGTTCCTATTTTCCCTCATCTCATCTTTCATTCACTGCCACCGCAGATCACAGATTCACTGCAGATGTTCCAGTAGTTCCAATATTTAACTGGACACCGCACCGCCTGCGCCTTTAACGTTGACGTCGACACCAGCCATGGCAGGTGCTGGCCAAGACGACGGCCCGGTCTTCACGCTGACACCCCCGCCACCGCCCGTCGCCGTGAGACTCGACAATTATTTCCATACCACCACCGGGCCCGTATCCGTATCGGCATCGGCATTCGCTTGGATTCGATGTCGATCTCGACTTTGCACTGCGCTGTTCACTAATCTCAATGCTTTGCCACTCCACGAACTGATCACGCGCCAGGCAATGGCACTACCCCGTCTAAGCCTACGCTACGTCCAAATAGTCGAAGTCCCCTCCGTAACTCATGTTATGTCCCTTTCGATCAGAACTGGAGTCCTGGCTGTCCGAAATTGGTTGTGGCTAGTTTTAGGGACGAGTTTCCTCCAGAGCTAGCACACGCCAAAGCAGGACACCAAATCATAGCCGTTCAGGTAGCCGAAGAGATGATCAGCAACCTGCAATGCACAAACCATGCCAGAGGAGTGAGTACTTAATTAAGCTGGAATGCTAACTAATTTCAATTCCACTAATTACCTATCACCAAATTACGATTGCTTAATTGCTTGCTACTCATCTCTGTAATTAAGAGCGGATTCTTCGGAGCCAGAGTTTGGGCCTGTCCCTGATCCTCCTTCGCCGGTTTCAGTCTCCACAGCTTGGAACGTGACATCTCGATCTCGGTCCGCTGATTGCTGATTTGCTAATTTATCTTCAATGTGGATTTGATTTAATTGTCGACGGTGGGTGATTCAGTTTCGAACTTGCAGTTGCAGTCGCAGTCCGCGGTATTGCAGTTTGGTTAAAATAATTAAAAGATGCCACATGCATTAGCAAAGGGGTGTATTTTTTGCCTCACCTTTTTTATAGAAATCATACCAAAAGAATACACATTCCAACACCTTTTATGTCAGATTAATCACCTTTTATATCTTCATCATTTATATAGGTTCAACACTTAAAAAATACAGAAATTATAAAATAGATTTTCGCACTTAAAATATTCATTCCTTGACATTTGATATTACTTAACAATGTATAAACTATTCATCCAGGAGTGCCTTTTTGGCAAGTGCAGGTCTGCCGCGCTTGCGCTTTTGTCCGATTGGGACTGTTTTGGCCTCAGGTGGAGGGACAACCCATTTCTCAATTACAGCGATGCAAAGCAAATGCTTGCACGTAAATTGTTTTGAGAAGACTGGACAGGTACAGCTGCCTTGCTTCCAATTGGCATCAGTAAGTGATACATTCCAGCATTGACCAATCGATTTGACATAAGTGTCAAAGGATTTCCAGCTCAGGTTTTGTCGCTGACGAAGGTACGAATCTATGTGAGATTCTCTCAGCTTTGATCCATTAATCGGTGCAATGAAATACCGCCGCTCGCCATCAGAATGGCGTGTTAGAATATGAGGATGGCTTCTTTTCCAATTATACGCCTCAGTCATCATTTTCAAAGTCATTAACGGAGTTGTAGAAATTAATTTTGGATGTTGTGCTGTGGGATTTCTTTCCGATGACAAGTCGTGGAGCATTTTCTTCATTGCCTCAATAAATTCACGAAGTCGCATACGGTTTCGAAATGTGTAGTGAGATTTTATAACCAGATTTGTAGATTCCAAGCCATTATTGGTACAGGGTGCATCAGCGTAACGCCCGGCATGCCAACCAGAATACTTGACTAAATATTCTTCCCGAATATATTCAACAAACGGTTTCGTGTCGTCTGATGCCCATTTTCTCAGCCACAATTTTGATGCCGCATCGAATTCAGCGTCTGATCTGGCCAGTTGCAATTGCAGTATATCCTTGCGGATATTGGATCGAGTCTCCGAATTTTTAATAAGACACAGTCTTTTATCGATGTTACGGATAACGTGAGCCCAGCAGTGCACTCGGACGAGCTCCGGCCCGAACACTTCTCGTGCTCCATTGGTGATTGCGTCTGCGAAACCTGCTACAATACAATTCGGATTGTACGAATTTTCTTTCAATGTTTTGAACAGGAACCCAAAGTCGTCAGACGACTCAGAATGACAAACTGGGATGTGCGTGGGATGAAATGCTCTGTCCTTATCGGAGAAACCGGCAATGAGCACGGGATAGCCCTGCCAAAGCAATTTGTATGTGGCATCGACTTGCAGCGTATTTGACTTAGCGAGCAGTGATTCAAGCCTGCGAGAAACAATGAGACCAAACGTGCCGATAATTTCTTTATATGCTTGTGGCTTTCATTACCTTTTCGTTGTGAAACAAAAGCGGAAGAATGACTCATGCCCGGACTCAGTTTCATCGCCGAAATGAACCACAAATTTACGGACAAATGGCATATCCTCATCACCTGGTACAGCTGACTCGGATTCCAAAATAGCGTTAAGTTGGCCGAGAGATACAACTGGTTCAGCTGTGAAAAATTTCTCATTCCATTGGGATGTCATGAAAAGGTATTCAAGTCACAGTGAGTTTGCATTCTCACCAGGGATGTCAATTTGTATCGGAATTTGAATCCGAATCGGAATTTAATCGGAATTCTTGTGGCATTTGTATTCGTATTCGAATTCGAATTCCGACGGCAAAAGGATTCGTATTCGTATTA